>JAQFYC010002574.1:0-24868 GCA_034694165.1 Tomocerus mixtus | reverse complement strand
TTTTTAGGGGTGGGAAGTGGGAAAGTTATATATCAAGTGGTAATAAGTGGGAAGGTTCTGTTATAGCCTATAACAGGCAGTTGAGCGGCTTATATAGAACAGCGAATAGCGTGTAGGTATCATGTTGCTGCATTCATAACAGTAAGACTCCTCGCAATTAATAACTAAACTAAATTGACCATTTCTTTGCAGTATTTACTTCTTTTATTCTTAACTATTTAAAATAATTTTATGAAAAAGAATGTGCTAATAATAAAATTACTATACATGACGATATTTTAATATTTAAGTAAAATTACGAATATCGTTTACCGTAAAAGTTTATCATATACACAATAGCCTGTAATAATAATTTTTGTAGACGATTCAGTAAAATATGATCTATCCAAGGATCTGATTTCGTTATAACTGTTTAACAATGCAAACATTGCTACATTACATTGAATTACATTTGATAAAATTAAGTAAGTTTCTTTGTAATTTATAATATTATTCCTATAGCAAGCGATATGCTTTAGAAATTGAACTGAAAATTACATTTAATTAGAATTGTCTTTAATTCCTTATAAGAAGTTGCAGCATTATTAATCAGCTAAAATCATTCAATGTTTTAATTAAGCTATACGAAAATAGACTGCATTTGTTTGATTTGGTTACGGGAGACGTTTAGTATTTATACTGTGTTGTTGCTTATATAAGTTTTAAATGGTATATAAAATAAGACAGCGATATAAAAGTATATGAATATAAAGCAGATATTATAATTAGATAATGTTATAATATATAAATACTTATTTAGGGAACTCATGCTTCGTCTCAGTCAACTATTTCCATTTATTTTGGGAAAGACAACGCAAGACTTAGTTTAAAGGTGCTGTATATGTGTAGTAATCATGCGTTAACACAACCTTCCCAAGTTTCCCACTAACCTTCCCGTATTTCCCGCTTTTTGACAACTTTCCCAACTTTCCCATCTTTCCCAGGTGTCCAAACTTTTGGGGTGGGAAGTGGGAAATACCGAAACCTTGTCACAGCTGTGTTCGTTGCATCAATTTTAGTTTCAAGTACCAAGCCTGTTTTATTGATGAGATCTGCCAAGTCCTCGAGCCGCATTTTGGTATCTTGTTTTTTTATTGGGTTAAGGTCGCTATCTTCGTCTTCACTTTCAACATTTAGTTTCCTCTTGATGGACGAGTTAGAGGTTTGAAGATCGCCTTGTAATCTTGAGTTTGGAGGTGTCCGTTGCATCTGTGACAGAATAATTTAGGTGCAGTAGGCTTACGTTTGGTTAATTATGAGAATTGTTAATTACAAGTAGAGATCATAGTCGTAAGGTCTTTGTATTTTTTTAAAAATTATGACGTGCCTTTTGGTGAGCTCAGCTCTAGACTCCCGCCTTTGATTTGCCAAAGAAAGTTTGAGAAATATATCCCCTGTCTAGGCTGAGCGGATGTTTTAATGTGTTAGTGTCACTTGATTATGTTAGTAATTTTTTGTTTAAAATTCAATGTATTGCGTGTTTTGAAACGTATGTTTAATTAATTAATTAAAAAATTTCGTTAGCTCGATTCCTCGTTGTTGTTGCTGCTTCGAGCGCGCGGGAATCTCTCTCTTCACTGAGTTAAGGTAAGTAAAATGCAAGTTTCCAGCTATTGTAAGTGGGAGCATGATCTTTTGTGTCATATACCATTGAGTTTCTTTCGACTATCATAAAAAAATAACGTGGAAACAGTGTCTGATATTACAATACCCCAATTTAAAATACAAGAAGAACCCTGTTTACACTTGAATTGGCTATCCTATGTCAAAGGAATCCAGTTAAGAACAAAATTGACCGTCAAATGTAAAATAATGTTTATAGAATCGATGTTGGCCATATTTTTGGGTAGAAGCAGCAAAATATATTTCATAGTATCCATTGTTCATTTATATTTAAGTGGAAGCGGTATGATATATTTCTAATACCGTTGATTTTATGTCGACTATCAAAATTTAGACAATGTGGAAGCAGTGTTTTATATTTCAATAGCCCAGTCATGTATGTCAGGAACCAGTGGACGGATTTTGGTCATTTTCAATAGGGTTCCTACAAAGGTTCCTATAGGAATCGATAACCTTATCCCAGAAACAACTCTGGGATAATTGCAGCAAATGATAGGAGGAGGGGAGTTTCTTCATCGCCATTTCGGGCGGGACTAAACTATTAAAAACTATAGGTGAACAAAATTCGTCCCTACCCTTGCAAACATATTGTACTCTACTCAAGAGTAGATTGTTACCAAACTAATTCAAGTCACTTGTAACTTGTGGTACATCATAGAATCATAGAGCATTTTTTACATACGAAATTAAATCAGTAATAAACGTACGAAAAAGACACGACCACCACTAACTAAAATTATTTATGTAGTTGGAAGTCAGAAATGTGGCTGTTGGCTTAAATGCCTTAAATGGCTGTTGGCGTTGGCTTAAATACTTAAATGACTAGGCTTTTACTACATAAATATGGATGTAACCAAAAAGTTTGGACATGGGGTAGTTGCTAACGTTACTTCCCTTCTCTGGTGCATAAGGATGGTCCAATAGAATGTTTGCCGGTACAAATTTAGAAATATTTATGAGGGACGTTTTTTTGTATTTTTGTCCCATTTACATTTCATTGCAAATAGTTTAAAGGGAAAATGAAATGAAGAAATAAATCCTCCTGCCAGAACATGCAAATTGCATCACGAAAGACTCCCTAAATCTACAAAAGTAGTTCATATCCAATAATATTTTTAAGGGACGTTTTTTGTCCAATTTACATTTACAACTACAGTGTACATCGTTCAAGCGTGCATTTTCTGTATTTAAGTGATCACAACAGTTTATGACTGTTTTATATGTATGTAGTGTAGTTTGTATGTAGTAAAGTTTTATTCATGATTAAGACCTCAGGAGATGAAGATACTATCGTTACAGAGTAACTCTGACTAATTTTTGATGAAACACATTCTTTGGGTAAAATTACCTGCAATGAACTACCGGCACTGTACAATATGTACTATTTACAATTATTATTTTATATTGACAGTAATATTTTTGTTGTTGGGGCGAGGAGTAAATTATGACGAACAATGGGAACGTTGCAATTTGAGATTACCAGCTAGGTCAACATTGTTTCGTTTGATGGTGAATTCATATGAATTCCATGGAACCCTGCTGACTATTATTTGAGGAACCTTTGCGTTGAAATGCAGTGTCCAGTGGAACCAACACTAGAGATTCCAGCTGCGCGGTGATTACCATCCCGTTGGTTTTCCTTATTACTGCTCGAGTTTTTAATTCCAACAACCCCCGATCCGGATTCTATTACGAGAGCCACACCGTCAATTTTATCCCAATTATATCTTGGCAGACGGTCGAAATAAAAATCTTTTCGCGAAGAGTCCAATAAAACCAGATTAATAACTTACTCTCCAACGGGATTTGTGTTTCCAGTGGGTGGGCTGGAAGATGAGGTAGGCCGTAGTTTGATATTTTTAGCATAGATATCCACACCGCAGATTAAATTGTAATTTTTCGTAAAAGCGGAAGTGTCCACTGTAAAAACGTTGCAGACTTCTGATTCCAAAATCAAGCAAATCCAAAGCCAAATACAGTTCCAGCAGTTTAAACAAGCGTTTCATTTTAAAAAATTTTTGCAAGCTATTCAAATATCTTACAATACAGTATGCGCAGCAAGTTATAACTTAAATATTTTAATAATGTATTGAATGGGATGAATTTTTCGCAAAAGGGACAATTTGATACATATTTTTAAAAACGTCCCTTATAAATATTAGTGCAAAACAATCTATTGGACCCTCCTTATGCACCAGAGAAGGGAAGTTACGTTAGCAACTACCCAAGTCCAGACTCCTTGGATGTAACAAATTGGTCTATGTATCAACTGGCCTGAGTGGTGTGTATGATATTTCTTTTTCAATAAGACTTGTCATGCCCTCTATTCAACACACACAGGGCAGTGAATAGTCTTCATACGGTCAGTAATACATTTAGTTAGGTATTTGTATAATACAGATAGATGTACCCTCTGTGCCACCTGCGTGGTCGGATTTGGACCATTTTCAAGCTGGTCCGTGTGATCGTTCCCATGAAACAAAATGACGACTATGACATCCTCACGGCAGCCAAATCAAGTCTTTTGGTGGAGGTTGTGGATGTTCCAACATTGATGTTGTAACGACCTCCACTGGAGGTAGGTTGTGGATGTTGAATGGATGTCCACCAATGTAGTTGTAAGGACCTCCATTGAAGGTCATTCGCTGGAAGATGACGTGTGCGGTGCTATCAAATAACTAAGAGTAAAAGCACTCCAGATTCCAACGAGCGTAAGTTGGTTGAGTTGAGTTGCGCTGCGAGGGGTGCTGTGGTAGGTAGGAGTGGGAGCTAAGATCGAGTCTCGGCTGTTGTTTTTTTCCCTTTTGGATTGGTGGACCTCCAATGGATGGAAAATGGCCATCCTTACGACATACCAATCTGTCTACTTTAGTACGACTAATGGCGCGAAATCTGGCTGTCCATAGTATGTACTTTGGATATATCGTGTGGCTGCCGTGAGGATGTCATATTGTTTCATGGGTTATTTTCTTAATGACTCATTCATATTAGACTCAAACTTATTTTACTTCGCTGGTCCTGTCCTTTATAGTGGTCACTATACCACTTTATTTACTCATTCCTCTCCAATTATTTTGTCTTTTGTAGCCATATATTTCCAATAAATGTGGCTTCAATAGCTTATCTTTTAAGACTTAGAAATGTAACACTGTTTTTTTGCATACTGATTCATGGCATCGCGATGCATCGGTATCCCCACCAGGAAAAATCAACTTAGTGCGGCATGGTATATATTATAGCTTTATTAAAACAAAAGGATCTCAACTACAACAATTGCTGGCTGCTCAGGTCTTCATTTACTTACTTGTAAACAGTCAAAAAAATTAATTTTAATATCAGTAATCAAATTACCGTTGTCGTTGAATTGCAGTTTTAGAAGATGATCAAAATACAAAAAGTTTGCTTATAAAGAAGACGTAAAGTATATAATTTTCGCCAGCATCGCGAAATCACGAAATCATTGAATTGTGAACAAACAACCAATCGATGTGCCATTTTCCAACAACTGTTGGTTTGCCGTAGCCTTTGGTATCCATCAGAGATGTTAATTCTTTTTGTTCTTCGGCTGATAACATGTTGAACTCAATCAGCCAAACCTATACCATAAGAAGTTAACATTAAGTCTTGTTCGATATTGTTTTACAAACAGATTAGTATTGGACCATTTAATAGGTGTAAGTTGCATAACTAAATTATGCTATGAACGTTTGTATGCATATTTATATGCGATTATATTGTTTATGTAGCATTTTAAACGATACTAGAAGTGAAAATGGGTTGGCTTATCGCGACATTGGCCAACCCCAAACGCTACCAATTTAAATCCCAAGCCAATCCGACCCCAAGACTTTTTTACAAAAACCCTACCCAATCAATTTTCAACCCAATCTAGACCTCTATCATGATTTAATTAACATATTATGTAGTTATGGGGCAATGGAATATAAAAATTGTATAGAATGTCTAATTATTAATATGCAACCACATGCACATTACCCGAGCGAGGACCACAGAGTTACCGGCTGAAGCCAATGTCAACATCGAGGTCGAACTCCAGGAAGACCTAGACCAAACGCCAGAGCCTGAACCTCAACCGGCACCTAATAAACGTCGCAGAAGACAAGTTCAAGTCCTACTCCCAATCATAGGACCACGTCAACCTCGAGTGACAAGACCAATTGAGCGTCTGAACTACGGCCAACTTGGTAATCCTGTCCCACGATAAAGAAGACTTAAAGGGAAAGATGTAATGATAGGCATTGCTACATAAATTATATTAATCAATGGCTATCTCTAAATGTATGAAACTGTAATGAATGAAATGTTAATGTACGTCCTGTCCGTCATCCTGTATGTATTGTGCACTTCAAGCTTAACCTAAATTGTCCTGCATATAAGACTCCTCATTACTCCGAGGAAAGTATCCCTTGCTTATAAATATCTCTGTATTTCATTTGTTCACTTAGTTACCTTCTGGACATTCAATAAAGAAGTCTTCTAGAGAAACCTCTCTCGTACTGCATAAACTTATTATAAGGTGATGAGTCTCAAGTTAGCTAGGCTCATCCTCGTCACATTTATACAGAATTTTTTCTAAGTCTACTTGGGGTACGATGGACAAAGCGTCTATTAGGGACAGCCTAAGTCGTCTAAGACCATCGTTAATTTGCATACTTTAGTATATAATTTAAGTACGCATAGGTATTCAATTTAAGAGGGGCCTTTCATATATTTCGTATGTACTGCATATATATTTCCATACGGCTACGCGTGAAGTTAGTACGCATTAGGTCCTTAGATATATAGCATGTAATCGTTGAAGTTGGTTCAGTACGCACTGAGTACTTAGAAGTCGTATGGATTGCTATTATCCCAAAATTCTATACGTACTGTAGTAACACGATGACTTAGCTTATGGACATTTAACATGGACAAAATAATACATGGACAGAGTAGCAGGATGGGGTGAAGCTGTCACGTGGTTTCTCCCCTCAATTTGAGTTTATGGCAGTTGACTAGAATTCATGCCTCTTACCCTACTATTACAAACATTTTGTACTCGTGTTACCAAACCAATGCAAGTGACTTGTAAGTTTAAATGCCTTCACTGCAGTGGTAGGGTTAGAGGCATGAATTCTAGTCAACTGCCAACCTGCGGACACTAGGCAATTAAAATTTCAGTGGGTCGAGAGGGTGCGGAACTATGACGTCATGAAAGTCAGATTTAGGGGGTTGCCAACAGCTACTGGGGGGTCATATTTTTAATGGGATTCGTAATGCTATTTTTCATGCGATCCATTTTCACTTTACAATTACTGATTTTAATTAAATTATTTCTGAAGAATCTGAAGGGTGAATATATATAAAGCCCACACAAATCAAAAAGATAAATATCTTCTCAGTTGTTTAGAATACTAGAGAATTCTTTGACAAACCGGTGACACTGATTAATTAATCTCCATCGGAAGCTTCATTTTATGTAAGTAAAACAACCCTGTGAATATATATTATACTGTGTATACTTACTTGTACTTGTAGTATAATATACATTATATTATAATCTTCCATTTCAGGTAAGTAAACAGTAGATAAATTGCTGACGGATGGGATTAGTGTTAGTAATTAATAGAATGATTAAGTAATGATCGAATTGAATTTATCTGCAGAATAGTCTATAGTCTATGCACTATATCTGCTATATTAAATATGTACTTTATTTAGGATAAAGTACATTGTTGTATTTTTTGCTAACACTGAAGTTCTCCCACTCTTCCACGCATAAGTAAGTTGATCTACTTAGTTTTACGCCCTCAAAATTGTCCCCAAGCAGAAGTAGTGCTCCCTTTGGAGAACTGTGTCCCACGCGAAAGTACTACAAACTCCACGTAAACTACAGAGTGGTACATGGAAAACTATACGGGAGCTTTACATGCCACAGTGACCTAACTACTGATTAGTAACCCCAAAATTTTATACGCCATTCGAAAGCCCAACTTAAACTTTTGTGAATATTTTAGAAACATTTTCATTTTCGTAGTCAAAATATCCATATTGCCTAGAAGGAAGCTCACTTTTGGATAGAAACTGTTTTTGGGTAACAAAAATTTGAATAATTAACAAAGTATAAAAAGTCGATTTTCAGTTTTTTATTTTTAATCTGACCTTTGACCCATTAACTACTAGTCGATTTTGATGAAACAAAGTTTAATGGAAATGCATTAATTAAGTTGGGCTTTCGAATGACGTATAAAATGTTGGGTTACTAATCAGTAGTTAGATCACTGTGGCATAGGGTGACCATTTTTTTTGCCCCAAAGGAGGACACCTGGGGCAAAAACTGAAACTAGTATTTTATGAGGCTTAATTTCGTCTGCGGCAAAGGAAAGATTACATTGCAAAGCAATTTGTAGTTTTTATTGTACACATTGTGAAGGCAATAAACTGAATTTGGAATAAAAATGCCCATTTCGCGCAATTATTTCTATTTAGAAATGTTTTGACCCCTATGCAACCATCCGGATTATCATTTGCAAATGTTATCGCCCGTAAGGGCGAATTTTTTTGGGTATTTTAGCTGAAACTTCACCAGGATGACTAGCATTTATTTTGACTGCAGTTTTGTGCTCCGGTATTTCAAACAATTATGTGCAAATTTTTTTACAATCGTTTTATTCGCAATTTTTGAGAATTTTAAGCAAATTCCAATTTGTGTTTGGTCGCTTTCCCAAACTTTACATAGCCATAGCCAGAGAATTTCAGGAGAGGCTGAAAAATGTTATCTGTAAATAATACCATGAAATTACATCCCATAAAATAATTGCGCGCAGCGCGACATTTTTCGCGTTTTCATGCGACTTAAAACATGCAGAAACAGCATAAAATGGCGCATTATTGTTGGCTCTGCTGAAAGGACAAATCCTCTCAAAGGAGGACATTTAGGAGAACACTCTTCTGGGGAGGACGGGCTTCCCCAAAGGAGGACGGATGGTCACCCTACTGTGGCAGCTTTTATAGAACTACATGTAAAGCTCCGGTATAGTTTTCCGTGTACCACTCTGTAATATTTAGTCCTTCAACATTAGCCACTGCACTGTAGTTAAATTGCAGTTAAGTATAATATGTAGATTGGTAGCAAAAGAAATTGCTATTAAGTGTAAAGAAATAAGACTTATTGCATGTTAATTTTGCATACAAATAAGTATACATGGTCCCTGTAATGTTAATTTTCACGTAACAGCAAAGGAAATGCCATCATGCCATGAGGAGTCGCATAAATTCATGCCAATATTCATTTTAGTATAGCTCATGCATGTGACTTACGATTAGTAAATGGTGATCTGACTTTCGTGACGTCATTTTCCAGTAGCATGGTAACTAAGGCCACCCTGACCGTACCTCTATCAGTATTATACTTCTATTACCTTGGTCAACTGCTATAAACTCAAATTGAGGGGGGAAACCACGTGACAGCTTCACCCCACCCCATCCTGCTACTCTGTCCATGTATTATTTTGTCCATGTTAAATGTCCATAAGCTAAGTTATCGTGTTACTATAGTACGTACTTAAAAACGACTGCTTTTGTACTTGGAGATAGTACGGAATTTTTACAGTGTACTTGCTAAGGCCTGCCTGCCCTTAAAGTTACCACTTAAAACTATAAAATAAAACTCTAGCCACCACACCAGCCCGCCCGAGTGAGCATAATGTTGAATAACCAATGGCGGATCCAACGCATAACTATAATACATGTCTAACAGTAAATAAAGAAAACGATTAATTTACATGTAAACTTGACGACAGATGGTAAGTATATCTATATCTGCTTTCTGAAATGCATAATATGAATTTGTATATCATTTACAAAGTCTACTACCATTCCGTTAAAAATAAAATTGTCGGGCGTTTAGTTAATTTAGGGGAGTGTTTCTGTATTCGTTCTCACAAAAGTAAGACGATCGCCATTCAACATTTTTACTATCAATTGTTAGGGGATCCCCATAGCAACGCATTTTGACTATTACATACAGATAATCCCCATAGCAATCCATTTTGACTATCAAATACCACCATGTTGTCATGGAGATGTCTCCAGCAATTTTTGATAGATATTAGGTAGTTTTAATTCCACGGTTTAGGTTCAAACCTAAACCAAGACCAAGTAATAAGGTTTAGGTCATGGTTCGTTCGTAAATTGACCTTCAGAAACACCGTTTACTTTATACGCTAAATGGATGGCGCATTTTTTAAATAAGGATACAGAACAATACAATGAACAATAAGTTGGCTAAAACGATTAAATACTAATTAATTATTCGCACAATACGATGCAAGTGCCAACAATGGACAATAGTCTACTTTTAATACCCCTGGGATATTGCATTATATACCGCCAAAGCAACCACACCGCGACCCCGCGAGTTTGCATTTTCAGGTAATTAGTCGTTTTTCTAACGTATATCACTAACATAGCCTAATTAAAAACATCCATATCTTATATCTCATTGTTTTTCAAAAAAGGGGCTATAGTCCAAATGGGGGCGTCCGCGGTGTGGTTGTATTCGTGGTGTATGATAATTTGAGAGCCCCGAGGAAAACATTTTTGAATAAAAATACTTTAATTAGGGACTCTTTAAAATGCACTCGGCTCACCCTTCTCATCCTCTAAGCCAAAGGTCTTTAGTAGCAGGGTGAAGGGGTGCATTTTTCCATCTGGGTGAGTGGTGTGCACTTTTCCAGCAGGGTGGGCGAGTGCATTATTCCAGAAGAGTGAGCGAGTGTATTATTCCGGCAGGGTGAGGGTGTGGGCAAGGGGGTGCACTTTTCCACCGGAGTGAAGGTGTGCACTTTTCCATCTGGGTAAGGGGGTGCACTTTTCCACCGGGGTGAAGGGGTGCACCTTTCCATCTGGGTGAGGGCGTGCACTTTTGCGGCAGGGTTGGGGGCTGAAAATTATCAGCAGGGTGAGGGGGTACATTATTTCAACAGGGTAAGGATGGTAAATTTTATCAGCAGGGTGAGCGGGTACATTATTTCAACAGGGTGAGAGTGGTGAACTTTATCAGCAGGGTGAGAGGGTGCACTTTTCCATCTGGGTGAGGGCGTGTACTTTTCCAGCAGGGTGAGAGGGTACATTTTTTCAGCAGGGTGGTGGTGATTGGTGAACTTTATCAGCAGGGCAAGAGGGTGCACTTTTCCATCTAGGTGAGGGGTATATTTTTAAAGCAGAAGATTGTGTGAATGTTGACAGGTATTTAAATGAACACTGGTATGTTTAGGGTATTTAAACGAACAATTTTACTTGTCACTAAATGCAATTTTAATTGACAAAGTAGGAATAAGATTGAACTTTATCTTGAACGCTATATGATGAGAAACTTGGTATTAAGGTATAAGATTTTTACCTAAACCTAGACGCTAAGCAACAAGTCAAGTAATGACGTCACCAGTTGCGCGCGCATCCAATTTAAGGACTTGGTTTAGGTAAACCATAGAATTAAAACTCCCTATTGCCTCCTGCCATTTAGATAGCACTCTGTTGTCATGGAAATGTTGCCCACCCCATTAAAAATGGATGTTTCCCACACATTAATATTGGGTTGTGTGCTAATGTTATAAATGTGAAATACTGGGCTGGAATTCTCAAAGCATCGTTACGCTAAATCGTTATACAAAAAATACCCTACACTGGAAATTGTACCAGATGTGGAAACATATCTGAAAAACGTGTGGTCAAATTTTCAGAACTTAAATGTTTGTCCCTCTTTTACTTCATAAGGCCCCAATTTACACGCAATGCATTTTAAATGGGAGAGTATTCCTCAGTGCAACTTAATTTTCTCCAAAACGGAAAATACCCCACACTCAATTTTTGGATATATGTTGTGCGTATTGAACCCATACATCTATGAGAAAAATCTTGTGACTGTAATGTGGGTCACTCAAAGCACATCATCCGCCAAAATATACCCCTAATAGAATCACCTAATAGAATCTTTAGCTTAAGTCACGTTGTCTGTCGCCTTGTGAGGACCAAATGTTGTCCTATACATAAGTACTGTACTCCCAACGAAAGGTAACGTATAGCGATTTTATGTGTAAATATTAATACAATATGTATGTATGTATGTATTGATTTATTAGTTCTTTTAGGTAACATACCCATAGAACACAATATTATTAATACAATAGAATACAATGAAGTTTGTTGAAGTCAGACAATCCGGCACCGAAATCTTCATATTCGACTAAACTATAGTACTAATCATTTCAGTGGCTAATTTCACCTAATAAGCGTGCAATTCAGTGGCTAATTTGCACCTTGCAATTTTCTCGATTTGTCATGGCGACGCATGTGGAAGATGAAATTCCAGCGATGCAGATGAGGAAAAGTTTCATCGCCCAGGGAGAAGATGAAACTGTTTTTCATCGGCATCGCTGGAATTTCATCTTGCACATGCGTCGTTATGACAAATCGAGAAAATCGAATCTCCATCGGATTCGATTCAAATGCAGATTTTTTGAAATGATTAGTACTTATAGATTACTAAAAATAAATGAGATAAATTTTTTGTGTAACCAAAATTTACTCATTTCGTAACCAACATTTATTCTTTTGTAACTAACATTTATTCTTTTGTAACTACAATTTTTTCTTATTGTAAGTAATAGGCAACGTCTCTTTTCATAAGTAGCTTAAGTAGGCGTCTTTTTTATAAGTTAAATAGTATTTTGTCAGATTTAAGTAAAATAATAATTAGTAATAAGTCGAACATACATGCATTATAAATAGCATATAATAATTCAGTAGCAACAACAATAACGCACACTAGGTTTTATGTATTTCATGAGACAAATGCTGTTGTGCATAGGTACTTATTTATACACCAATTTATTATACCTGGTGTGGTATAATTCATGTATTTAATATATACTTTACAACATGTTAATTTAATATAATACAGACGAATAATTAATTTTTGACTTTACCTAGTGTGCGTTATTGTTGTTGCGACTGAATTATTATATGCTATTTATGATGCATGTATGTTCTACTTATGACTAATTATTATTTTACTTACATCTGACAAAATACTATTTTACTTATAAAAAAGACGCCTACTTACGCTACTTATGAAAAGAGACGTTGCCTATTACTTATAATAGGAAAAAATTGTAGTTACAAAAGAATAAATGTTAGTTACGAAATGAGTAAATTTTGGTTACACAAAAAATTTATCTCATTTATTTTTAGTAATCTATAGTTTAGTCGAATATGAAGATTTCGGTGACGGATTGTCTGACTTCAACAAACTTCATTGTATTCTATTGTATTAATATTTACACATAAAATCGCTATACGTTACCTTTCGTTGGAAGTACAGTACACTGTTGCACCGTAAACGTTATAAAGGTCCTGGGAATATTTTTTCTGTGCAACGACGTATATCGCATAAAGGTTAGACGGCTACTCCAAAATGGAGTACTACGTTTTGAAAAACAATTTAATTTAGTTTAAAAGTTTTTGCCACTGAATTTTGCACAAAGTTGCCCTACTTCGAGCTCAAAATTCCTTAATTCTTAATGGGTGATCATTAACTGGCAGAAAAGTGTACAGGATTTGTCAGAAAATATTTTTTTTTAGTTTCTTGGAAATTAGCAGAATGTAGTTTGAAAAGGCAGACACAAATTGGAATTGGCAGAAAATGTTCGTTAAATTAAGCAGATTAATTAGTTAGCATATATTAATAAAACGATAATAATAGTTGTGTAAATCAAAGTAAATAAAAGTAGAAAATCATAAACGCATTAAATAAAATATTATTTTTCTAGTGCAAGTTTAATTCGCTTTGGGCGGCCCCTTTTCATCTTGTCCCCGATTAACGCATCTTTTACTGCTTTAGGGGTAACGCCACCTCCATTCATCTCAGCACATCCTATTATATGTTTGCACATAAAGAATTTGAGAAAAGAAGGGCAGCTGTACATGGAAAGATGTACTGGGGGTTGCAACCTGACTTCCCGGATTTGCAAACTGTGATAATATGAAGTGATCGAGGTGCGTCCACTTGTCGATTTTGTTAGAAGACTATATTTCTTGATTGAGTCATCTGTAACTGGGGGACAATTTGTAGCCACAAATAATTATATTATTATTATAGTAAGGCTAAGGCTCGTCCTACGCTATACCACTTTGTATTTTACTACCAATTTTCTGCCATTTCCAATTTGTGTTCTGCCAATTTCCAAACCTGCTTTCTGCCTATTCCAAAAATTTGGTTAATTGGCAGTTCTGCCGGTTTGCGTCTACTTTTCTGCCGATTCCATTTTCCCCCATTCTTAATCTGTCAAAAAATTGACTTACACGATCCATTTAAGCAATTTAATGCTGATAACAAGGCAAGTTGATATTGTGTTGGGGGTTTCAAGAAGGTTTGGTGATAGTTTACACAGAAAACTACTCAGAGCCAATGGGAAATGCATGTAAACTCAAAACCCCTGACGAGAGGAAAGTCAGCGTGGTACTGGTTCTGGGTTTACAGGCATTTACCCGTAAGTGGTTTTTGAACAAACTATCTCCATACCTATATCAACGTACTTTCGCTCATTAGGCTCATACAATATTCTATATTATTTTGACTGATAATAATTTCACAATTACAATTAATTGTAATTGGAAATTCTATCTATATTTTTTATTCATATTTAATATTAATATTTCCGAACCATATATTTATGGTTCGCTACAATTCAATGAAGCTAAAATCATCACCTTTACAAAAATTGATTCAAAAGGAAAATTTCGGATAATTTTCCACTCAATACTCTGTACATCTAATACAAAGAAGTCCACGACGGTTGCTCCAGTCGCAGCAATCACAGAATATATGGGAAAGGCTGGCACTTCATATGGAGTAAAATTTGACTTGATGTATTTTGGAAAAACGTCTCCTTCCCCAGTTGAACTGGAAGCAGGCCAGGAATCCATCGACGTTATTTGTATCTTAAGTATAGGTAGGTACATCGAAATTTATTAGAAATTTTAAATTTAAGTTATTGTTAGAATGAATATAATATATTCATCTTAATGTAATTACCTATAAATCGTTATTACCTTATTTTTACTGCACAAATTCTACCCTCACTGTCAGAATAATACAAGACGTCATATAGAAACCTCAATTCTTTCCTATTCCCAATTCCTACGATCTTAAGGAATGCAATTCCAACTTAGTTTTAACTACATATTTTCACACTTGGCTTGTTGTGCTCAAGCAATTTAAGGCGACAATCTTGCAACGTTAAAATATCTAGCAAGTAATTCTAGCATGTCATTCTTAATTAGACCACGTTGTCAATCGCACACCGGTACATTCAAGACAACTCCAATCAACCGAATGTATATTTGATGTGGCTTGAATAGGTGAAACGGAGTTCCCGTAATTACACGACAGCCGACCAAAGGCTTGTGTCTCGTTAGGTTAGACGAAGTATTTAAATGTGATAAAATATATTGCAATTTATTTCAAATCGGGATATGCAAAAACCAAAGCCCAGTACGAAAAATTGTGTCCCCTGTCAGCCCAGGAGAGGGCAGGTCCTAGTATGCACATTGAGATCGGCACCATGTATTTTATACAAAAAGTATTTTCAATTACCCTATCTAAATAATTATTGACAATTGGCGATAGATTTGTCTGCGCCTATTCTATCGCCAATTTAAAGACTGATGTCTAGGCTTGTTTTTTGTTGGCCATGCACCATGCAACTCTAAAATGCTCTAAAAAAATCGGCAACATTTTTAAAATTGCCCATTGAATAAGCATATAATGGTAAAAATGATATAATTTTAGTTTCTGTACAAAAATTGTAAACAAGCAGCTAGGATTATGAAAGTTGGCAAGTGATTCACAAATATATCTAAGTTTTATTAAAAATTAATACCACTGGGATATTTTCATTTTGAATTTGTCCCACAACTGTAAAAAATATATGGTGCCGATCGCAATGTGGTATGTCTCGAAGTCGAAACTCGTTGCCAGTTTCTAATGTTATGGACAGCTAAAAAAGAATAAGAGCTACCCGAATCGAAGGATGCAACTAAATTATTTACCATTGCTGGTGTATTCGTGATGGAAACACAAACATCGGCAAAATATGCTTTCCGGTGTACTTTGCGCACTTCTGCTATTAAAATTGGATTGCATTCAATGAGCAATCCAGACCAAGAGTAGTCCATTTCTAAAAAAGCTGTGCTGGACACAATCCCATCAAAAGCTCCACATTCCACAAAGAAACCATTAGTCTGAAAATAAAACTTGCCATTACTTTTCAATTTCCCGTGGATTGCTAAATATTTCTTGTTCATTCAACTAACCTGATTTTTGAAAATTTTGTTCACAACATCGGTCAGTTGTTTGTCTACTCTGTGTTCCTTACTAAACTTTCCAGTAAAATTGTATGGAAGTTTTGACGGCGGAGTCAAATGCCGGGCTTTTAGATAATTTATTAACCGCGTGTCCATTTGGGTCAAGTTTTCAATTTCATGGAAATCGATAATTGTGACATCAGAATTAAGCCAATCCAAATGAGTTGATAGTTGATTGTATGAGAGTTCTCTTGCAGGTCCCTCATAATCCATCAGCGGGGATTTAGCTGGGGGTTCACATGCAAATTTTGACAGACATATATACCCCACTGTACACAAAATGGCAACAACACAGACTAGGTGCAACGAGGAAAATGTCTCTCCTTTAGGCTTAGCCATATCAAGAAAATGATATTTCGAGCCAAAAAATACCTAATTTTTACTTGTCAGCGATATGTAGTACACCTTACAAGTAACTGATTGACTGATAATTGTATTTTAGGCTTGGAGAATTGTTTTAGTTATACCAATGGTTAAAAGCTTCATTGTGGATTGCAGTATACATTACCTTTTGTAAGTAGTATCCACTATTATCTCTATTATCTTGTATTTATTTATGATCATTGAATTATGACTTTATGATATGTAGAACACGGCGGATGATTACAAAATTCGTTATCTAGTATGCCGATACTTCCTTTAGAAATGCGACGTCACTTCGCAATGTTCCAATTTAGGTTTAGATTCCCGGAAAGTGACAAATGCACTACACGCATTTTTATTATTTTTGATGAATAAAACGCATTGCATGTATTGTCAGTTTAATATATATACACATATGGCTTTCAAGCATGTTTTGATTCCTTTTAAACACATTTTTATCATAATTCCAAGCTCAAAGTGTGGTTAAGACTGGCTGAGGAATTGGCTTCTGCTCCTCAATTTTAAATGAGTGGAAATGTTGGGGTCTACATTGCCGGTTTTGTCTCTGAGGCGCTGCGTTAGCCGGCAATAAAGCGAATAACCATTCATTACTGCCAACAAACTTTGGTAAATTGGCAGTTATAAGCCAATGCCAGCCAAAATAGGGCTTGTAGTTTTAAGACCAAGAAATTGGCCTGGGGAGGCAACAGCCTGAAGAGTTCCGAGTGTTTAATTTGGTTACATAGACCTTTAATGAAGGCTTACTACTCAACCTAATTGAGCTCAAGGATGCCAAAAATTAGGATTAATAATGAATTAATATTATAAAATTTCCATAACGTTATGCATTTTACAACAATTCTTGCAGAATATACCCCCACATCCTGCTAGGATGTGGGAGTGTATATTTAATAGGTGTAAACATTTGACACAAAAGTACCTATTCTAATCTAAAGTAAACATCCGATATCAAACTATCGTTTGAGTCTTTCATATGATCATGATATTTTGAAGACACATTAAATCAAAATCAATCAATCCCATCAAAATTAGCATATTGGTATTTTATATGCTTAGAGTTTTAACCTATGCTGTCCTCTGCATTGCACAAACCATCTATAATTGGTGAAGACTTCAATATATAGTATTATATTAATGAAGCGATTGTTTGACTGTTAAGGTTGAGCTAGGTGTTATGAACATTCCTTTATGATACAGTATTAGAAAGATTATATTTATTTCTGTAAAACAATTGTGCATATGATATGACCATAGAATTATTAGATAGATAACGGTAAGCTGGAAGATAATTTTTGGCAATTGGTTAGTCCATGAATTATACTTTGGTGCACTCAACACTAATTTGCTAGAACAAGCACTTGGGACAATAATCAAAAACCATGGTTTTAATATATTATGTGACTTTGGAATAAAAGGTTTGAAGTGAAGGAGACAGATGCTTGTGCACATGCGTCGCTTAAGAAAATATATGCAAATAACACAATCGCGTTGATAATTTCCTCAACTGTTTCATTTACTGCTCTCAGCCAATAAGTGACGAGTGCGCCCGAGGATAGTAAACAATGTCCCTTATTCTCGTCGGACCATTTTATTGTATAGCGAGGGTTAGGTACATGTCCGACACACGAATGGTTTTAGGCCGCGGCCGGCAGATATATCCTACAGCCAACATATTCTTTTCTTTGTATAAAGAGGAGAAAATTCGTCTTCGCTCCTTGCATTTTGTACTCACACGTGTTATAAATAACTATCGCCTCTGATTATGTACCGCCAACCGCAATAGAGGTTTTTCTTATGTACCCCAAAATTGATGTTTAACACGTAAGTGTATGTATTCTTGAGTACATACACTTATGTGTTAAACACCAAATTTGGGGTACAAAAGAAAAACCTCTATCGCCAAGTGGAATAACATAGGGCTTATAACATACACTTTCACTTACGTGTACCTTGATGCTGTAAATGTCCAATGTGGAAATAGACAGGCTAAAACCTGCGCTTCACACACTTCTCATTCATGATGTACAATTCAAATAAGTGAAAGGAAAGGGAAATCTTTGCACGGCGCACGTGCGCACAAAGTGAAAGTGTATATGTGTAAGCATTGCTAAGTAACTTAAACCCTAAGTTCCCGCCACTTTCTGTTTGCTCACATAGGGCTAAGGAAAGTCCTTGAAGATATTTTGGGATTTGAATCCACTGCGGAATCCGTATGGGATAAAAGATTGGAAAAGATGAGAAATGAATGAGAGTAACCAACTTGGCCACCAGCCAGTTAAACCAACACACCAAAACTCACAACACAAAACAATTCTATGTTATAACCCATTAGTCGATACGTTTTCTGTTTCCAGAAACCGAGTACTTGAGATTTGCACTATCTTACTATTACGGTTCTTCTATGACTTTTCTGTTATAAATCTATGGTTACTGCATTCCCAGTGTGTGTGCTTTTCTTTTTGGGTTGAGACATGAGATTTTACCAGGCCAACCCCGCACACATTTAAATTGACAAAGTACAAAATTAATTACCTGCATTATAATTATTCTATAGCTAGGAAGGAAGGCTGAGGAAGAGAATGGAATTGCAAATTACACCCTCTTCACCCACACCACCCATTTATTGCAAGGGTGTTCAGTCGGGGTAATTACTATTTATACCCGCTTATTATCAAATTCACCCACACCACCCATTTGTTGCGAGAGTGTTCAGTTAGGGTAATTACAAATTACACCTCTTTCACCCAAATCACCCATTTGCTGAGTGTTCAGTTAGGGTAATTACAAATTGCACCCTTTTCATCCAATTCACCCACCCATTTGTTGCCAGAGCGTTCAGTTAGGGATATTGTAAATTATACCCACTTCTCCCACGGTTGTGTTCAGTTACTGAATTGTAAAGAAATAATAAATTTTGAATATTGTTACGTCGCTACAGCATGCATTTCTCAGCGCATAACAGCGTGTAATACCTTCAAATAATTGTAAGGACTGGGACACCTGGGTCTTCTATTGTGACAACCGTTTACTCACTCTACTTATATAGTACTGTAAAAGATTTCTGTTAGACTTCTCTTCCTTAAAAAATATTGGAAGGGGTTATGGGTGTATGGAACCCTTTATTATGATTCCCCAAGAGGTAGTACACAAGATTTATTCACCGCTACAGTTCTAGATTCCCCCGGTAGAGAAACACCGGGCTAAAGTCTAGTAATACATTACCCACTTGTGACGCTATTAAGAACTGATAAAGGTTAGTATCGAATTTGAGCCTATCCTCGGCCTTAGTTGCCTTAGTTACCTTAGTTACTAATTCGAGCATGCTGAATTCAATGGTGGCATCAAAATTTTGAATTTTCTTTTGGAAAGGGAGTTCAGAGAGGAATGAGTGAGAATGAGAGTAATGAAGGATGATTAAATACTTTTAAAATTAGAATTAAAAGGTTTGGATGAGAAGAAATGCGTTACATAGACTAATTCAAGTATGCTGAATTAAATGCTGGAGTCAAAATTTTGAATTTCCTTTTGGAAAGGAAGTTCAGAGAGGAATGAGTGAGAATGAGAGTAATGAAGGATTTCTCCTTTTAAAAATATGTACTTGTCCCTCATTCTTTTCATTTCTCCTTTTAAAAATATGTACTTGTCCCTCATTCTTTTCATTTCTCCTTTTAAAAATATGTACTCATCCCTCATTACTCTCATTCTCACTCATTCCTCCCTGAACTCCAAAAGTAAATTCAAAATTTTGATACCACCATTGAATTCAGCATGCTCGAATTAGTTTATGAGCTAATTTATCAGTTGTCACAAGAAAGTAATATATTGTGAGTTATAGTGTTCTGCTCATCTTCTCAAATTGAATTTAATTTAACAGAGGTACTTTTCTCATTATCACGCATGCCCAGCTAGATAAGTCAGAGTACAGATCAGGCTTTCTCATAGGCTGTGAGGAAGCCCGGTTTTTTTTAACTTCTTCTTTCACAACACAACACAGTCCACAGTATACCAAGCCACAGCTGTCAGTCAACCATAACAGTGTTTTTGTGTTGACTGACTGCAGTGGCTTGGTATTGTGTTGTGTTGTGAAAGAAGAAGTTAAAAAAACAAGGCTTCCTCACAGCCTAGCTATGAGAAAGCCTGGTACAGATTATTTACACAGGCTGAGCTCCGACTCATAATATAATAGCTAGCTATTTGAGTTCGGATCATCTGACAAGTGTAAGCAGTGTTCTAAAAAAGCCGGCTAACTGACATTTCAACCAGCCAGCCGGCCAAAACGGCAGAAACGGCAAATGGCTGAAATGTTTGTGTATCCTTGGCCCTTGCATTCGTGCGCATCTATTCAATTGACCATCCAAGAAAAAAATGAGTAAAAATTGGGGATAAGTAGTTCCAAAAAATTGCTAAAATTCACATTAGTTTAGTTAATAGCTTCTGTAACATGATGTAATTTATATTATAGCAAATAAAATTAGGTATCTTATAGATATTTCCCCAATAGATTCAAATCTAGCTATGTATGTGTTACCGGCAAAATCGGTAATAAGGCATTACCGGTATGTCCTAGGCAAAAACGGTAATGTTTCTAAAATTTCAGTTTTTGGGTCAAAACATTAATACGACAAATTTTAAATAGATATTGAATTTACCAGTTTGATTAAGCAGTTAACGGGGAATCAGAAAGTGTCATCTCAACCTTTTACTATGAAAAATGGCGACACTACAGTCCTTTAAAGTTTAAAATTCAACTGGTTGTAAAATGGTCATTTATCATGGCAGAGAGTTGAAGTGACACTTTTCTGATTCCCCGTTAACTGCTTAATCAAACTTGTAAATTCAATATTTATTTAAAATTTGCCGTATTAATGTTTTGACCCAAAAACTAAAATTACCGTTTTTGCCTAGGCATTACCGGTAATGCCTTATTACCGATTTTGCCGGTAACATATGTATTTTTTATCTATGCAAGTGACGGCATTAGAACATCCATCACCCGTGCATTACGTAGGATTGTGAAATTAGGTAAAAAATTCCAAGTAGCTCATATTTATGTAGGTATGTATGAAATCATTGTAATTGCTGTAAATTGTAAACCAAACATATATGCTTGCACTTTCCCTGATATTAAATTACGGACGCATATAATATATTTACCTTTACTTCACAAATTGTGAATCACATAAATTATCGTTACCATTTGTTAGTTGTGTTAAAATAACGGAAATCTAGGGCTTTCAGTAATGACATGGCAGAAGCAATGTTGAGTTGACGTAAGGAGTCCCAATTTTAATTTATATATAATAAGATACATAATGGAAATTAGGACATATCAAGCTAGACGAGGAACATGGGATAGGATTCGTTCTCATTTTATCATTAAATCAACTCGGTATCCAATGAAAGATGTAACGTGTAGTAAAATACACTTTATGATAGCCAAACTACCAAGCAGTCCTCTAAATAAGTTGCTAATAATATTAATCTAGCCTATAATCATATGTCCTTATTAACTGTAAGCAAACTATAAAGTATGCCTATGTTTACGTTATTACGTGATTGATTTTAAGCATTGGGGAAGAGTCAAGGGTAGCTTCATACAGAAAAAATTGCGTCAATATGCCCCTAAATTCATTTCTGCCAGTTTTGCCGTTTCTGCCGGGGGCTAGCTAGGCATTTCAACCAGCCGGCTATCCGTTTTAGCCAGCCATGTTAGCCGGCTTGTGAACACTGTGTATAAGCGCTATGTTATACTACTTCGCGGTACATACAGTATAGTTTTCCTCTATAGTACTTGTGCTGGTTGTAGGATATATCTGTCGGCTTCGGCATAAAACCATTCGCGTGTTGGACATGTTACTAACAATTAGCCCCACTATACAATAAAAAGGCGCTATGAGAGTAAGGCAAATATAGCTGAAAGAGTGACTATCATAGACAGAATTACAATTGCCATTCTATGGCCTATATACAGCATAGTATTATAAGCTCTTTGAAAATGAGGTTGAAACATATTATGAAAGATATTTTAAGAAAGTATCCAATATATCTATTAAGTATTAATTGTCGTTATTTAATGTGTATTATAGGGAAGGCGGAAGTGGCACACTGTTATGTACAAAGATAAAATCATTGGCTGATCCTTTATTTTTAATGTCCTTAACCATTTTGTAGCCCTTAGACTCCACATATTCTCGTAAGGCATTTTTTCCTTCTGCAATGTGGTTCCATTCAATGCAAAATATCTGCAAAGGCAAATACATTTTGTTTAACTTTAATAATGGGATTACATGTTATAAGTGTGATACGAAGTAAATACAATTCAGCGGTTAAGTAAAATCTCTTCTGCCTGGGAAAGTTCCCATGGGAATTGGGAAGGTTATCATTAACATAATATATAACTTTTCCAGAACCTTCCCATTTTCCCCAACTTTCAAACTTTAAACGCTAAAAAATGAACCACCACGGACCGGGAAAATTGGAATGTTTACAGGTGAACAGATAACGGAACAAACGTAACAGGCATTTGAATGGCCGTGTTTCCCTCTGTACTAATCTTTTCCCTTCAATTCATCAGAGGCACATTTTAGAATCTCAATAGCATCCAACACATAATCTTTACAATAAATACAATGCCTTTACCTAATAGCCTACATTGAGTTGAACAAAATGGTATTTTACTTTTTTGAAAATTTGTCCATTATTACTGAGAAATGGACGAAAAACGAAAAAATATGTCACGATTTCAAAAGCTATTATTTCCTAAAAACGAGCTGGGCCTTAGATCAATTTTATATGACGTGATTCTCCGTTTTGCAAGGAAAATTTCTTCCACTGGAACTATGGTAGGCCCAGCTCGTTTTTAGAAGTTATAAGCTTCGAAAAATCATCAAAAATGTAAACATTTCGAGATACTTATATCCAGGGTTTCATAATAAGACATAGTGCCTTTTTATAAATCCGTGATCCCATTTTTGAAAAAAAAATAATGCCAACAATCTCTTCGGTGAATAGGGGATCTTGAGAGCGCTGATTACGAAAAAAAAATATCAAAGCAAAATACTCAACCCCTGATGCGCTATAGCCAGCGCGCGCCTGTGTTAAATTCCAAATTGGCAGGATCAAGGTAAGTTTTGGTGAATAGGGGTTTTCGAGGGCGCTGATCACGAATAAAATAATATCAAATCAAAATACTCAACCCCTGATGCGCTATAGCCAGCGCGCGCATGTGTTGAAATTACAAATTGGCAGGATCAACAATATTTTTGGTGAATAGGGGTTTTTGAGAGCGCTGATTACAAATAAAATAATAAAAAAGCAAAATACTCAACCCCTGGTGCGCAACAGCCAGCGCGCGCCTGTGTTAAAATTCCAAATTGGCAGGCTCAAGATAAGTTTCGGTGAATAGGGGTTTTCGAGGGCGCTGATTACGAATAAAATAATATCAAAGAAAAATACTCAACCCCTGATGCGCTATTGCCAGCGCGCGCCCATGTTAAAATTCCAAATTGGCAGGATCAAGAATATTTTCGGTGAATAGAGGTTTTTGAAACCGCTGATTCCGAATAAAATAATATCAAAGCAAAATACTCAACCCCTGATGCGCTATAGACAGCGCGCGACTGTGTTAAAGATCCAAATTGGCGGAATCAAGGTAAGTCTCGGTGAATAGGGGTTTTCGAGGGCGCTGATTACGAATAAAATAATATCAAAGCAAAATATTCAACCCCTGAAGCGCTATAGCCAGCGCGCGCATGTTTTGAAATTACAAACTTATTGAATCGTGGATATTTTTAGTGAAAAAGGGTGTTCAAGGGTGATGACTATGAATAAAATAATTGCAAAGCTAAATGGTGAACACTTGCAGCGCTATACCCAGCGCGCGCACATGATAAAATTCCAAACTGATTGAATCGTAGAAATTTTTGGTGAATAAAAGGTGTTCAAGTGTGTTGAATACGAATAAAATAATGGCAAAGCTAAATAATGAACTACGGTTCAATCAGTTTGAGATTTTATCACGTGCGCGCGCTGGCTATTGCGCATCAGGGGTAAAGTATTTTGCTTTGATTTTATTTTATTCGTAATCAGCGCCCTCGAAAACCCCTATTCACCAAAACTTACTTTGATCCTACCAATTTGGAATTTTAACACACGCGCATAATAGAGACCCAATTATGGCTGGTCATCAAAAAAATCGAGCAAGCAGACATCCTTGAGAAAAAATTACTTTTGCATTTCCATTAAAATGGCTTTTTTAGCCCGACCCAGGGCTTATGTAGAGCTCCTGTCTCTGTGTGTGTGTGTATGTATGTGTGTGCGTCCGCGCTTCCATCAAAATAGGAGCTTTTAAGATAGTAAGTTGTATGTCGGACGATAACTTGAGCAAATTTTTGAA
>JAQFYC010002573.1:0-24868 GCA_034694165.1 Tomocerus mixtus | reverse complement strand
GTGGAAGTTTAATATGAACTTGATTTTTCACTTGCACAAAGACAAAAGTATCTTAGGGGGTCTATTAGAGATGGAATAGAAGCAAGCTTATCGATTTTCACCCAAAAACTTATCGAGACAAAATGTTTTCACCGTATTTTTCCATTTTTTCCCGTTTTTAGGCTAATATTACAGTTTTTAGACAAGATAACTTAATTTCCTGACCACATTACATGATCATCCACATTTTATTACAAGATTTTAAAGTTTTCGAGACAATTCTTTTTATTGTTCTTAACGGAGCAACAAAAGTTTCGATAAGAATCGTGATTGCTTGCAAAGTATTGTCTCAGTCTCATCTCTAGGCAGAATATTTCTCTATTTTGCTTTTGCTACATAGCATTCCTTACACATTTATGGAATGTAGAATGCGGCAAAGATTTATCTATAGATACCTACTAGATAGATAGATTTATCGGTACCGGTTTGATATTGCCCAAAGCTAACACACATTGTATTGTGAAGATAAAGAGTGAAATACAATGAATTATTATACCATATGTGTCTATACATTCCCCGCATTCTACTGTGAGTCTCTGTTCTGAACTATATTTACTAAGTTTAGAATTGCTAACTAAGAAACATCCGCTTTGTAATTCTCAAAAGCATACAAGTACGTATAAACGTATAGGTTGTGAAAATTGACACTGAGAAGAAAGAAATAAGAAAAGAAACAGACGAAGGGATTACAGGATAAATACGAGATGCATGTGTATCATCCTAAGTGGAAGGGTGTGGAGAGCTAGAATCCTCATGAAAGCTCTTTAAGTATCCAAAGTCTCTTCTCCTAAGGAAGCAACTGGATCTGGACAGCACCTTTCGTCGACATAATATGGATTCTTTCATTTTCTTAGCTACCGGACAATTTCCTTCTCGTTCCAACTTACATTTACTTTATTCTAACATAATTTTCCCATTTTTATTTTGTTCAACATAGTCCGCGGTTACTACATTAAATGAGCTTTAGTAAGTAGCAAGCATACAATGCCAATTGCCAATTGCCAGCCATATAATACGTTAAAAGTAGAGTATTATATTATTATATTATAGTAATGCTTATTACAGATTAGTAGTACTCAGTACTGTTAAGTATACAGATTTTTGAGTTTCTATAAACATACAAGTCTTCCATACGGCAAGATAGGACAGCCTAAGGATAAGTCACATTCATAGATAGTATTACTGTAGGTTCTAAATAACGTGCCCCATTGCCACTCCAAAATTATTTGACGGAAAACAGACACAACATTGACAAAACAATACGGTAGCTGTGTAGCTGGTCTTAATGCAAAGAGAGAGATATGTCGTGTCGTGTCATATTGTTATGTTAGGTATATTATATTACTGATACTGATATTTTTATATTAAATATGTAATATTACTTGAATCCTTACTAGGTTTAATATTTTAATATACTTTTAAGCGAGATAGAGATATTTTTGAGTATGAACAGTTATAAAAAATAATATTTACACTTCGACTCAGTCAGGATAAGTATTACATTAAAAGGACAATCTTCATTCTATGCACAAGCACACAAGCTATAGCTAAGCATAGTATCTGGTATGATGTGTATTAAGTTACTCGCACATATTATTTGTAACGGAAGGGGCAGGGGTGACACAGGGACGTCTCCCGGGCAGATCATGTTATGCACTTTTGCCCTTTTAATAAGTAGTTTACTCTTTATATACATTTGAGTGAGCTGCTTATTTATCATCTAACGATTTCGGATATCCCTTTTGCTTTCAATTTGGTAACTTTTACTCCCGCCTGCATGATTCCCTGCATGATTACATCTAAGTAATGTATCGCAGCAGTCTGAAACGTATCGTGGTCATAATATAAGCATAGGGCGCACAGTCAGTGTTCCTATTCAAATAAAGTTTATTAGATTAAATATATGAGAATGATTCGTAGGTATATAATGTATAGTATTTACAGATTGCAAATTAAAACTGGGACATATAGGGAGCAGAGCAGGGATGGTAATACCTAAAACTTAGTCAACACGAGAGATTGTTAACGAGAAGGAGAATATTAATAGTATACCAATAAGTACCTACCTTGTGTAATGTACTTAAATGCGTAGGTACTTGTTCGTTAAGCACACAAAAAGAAACGAATGCTCCAAGGTTTTCGGTGAGCAATGTTTACCAGAACCGGCCTACGCATACAAGGAGTTTATTATTTGCATGCGTTATGTAGATTAGTATTTATTTTAGCCCACCTGACTGATGCACCTTGAGCAGAAGGACAGACGTATTTTAACACATATTATTAGTAAGCTTCCGATTCCAAAAATTAGTTCTTTGTTTGCTTTCTGATTCAGAATCTACTCTTTCGTTATATACACGTTTTAGGTTTAGAATGCTCCAAGCCAATCAATCATGGCCTGAGTGAGAACCTCTATTGTCTATTGTGCAAATGTAAAGTGGTTCTTCAGCATTCATCTTAAAACCAATGAAGTATATATTTATATACAGCACATAACGTGTTCTACATATTATTTAACTTAAACCATTTCGTTAAGTTGACGATTTATGCCACCTACCATGATAAAGTAAATTATTGCATCAATTGCATGGTAATAATATTTTGTATAATTTATGGCATTACCTAACACATTAACAACATTGCTGTTAGTTTTCTATTGTTTATGGGTGTTAGGTGCTGTCTAATGTGTTTTGGATCGAACCCATTGCATTGGCTATGAATTAACCCAGCTGCGGAGGAGTATGTGTATCCTGTATATTTTATGAAGTAATCTATAGAATGAGAATGAGAGTAAAGGAATATTTGTCAAGCTTATCTTTTTTATCAACCTTGTTATCTTGTCCCACTAATAGGCCAGCTTTAACCATTTTTAGGTATAGGAAACCTAATTTGACTGGTTTGTACAAAATATCTCAGAGCCTCATCGTCTAGTCAGTCAATGCAGGAGAAGTCAGTGCATTATGGCGCATACAGAAGCATTGTACTTATAATTACTCTCAAGCTAAATACTGTAAGCTAAATATGTACTAAAAAATCCTTCGGATCTGCGAATAGAATAATGGATGCCAATTTTTCGGGCTCTATATGCAAAATTCTGAAGTGCAACAGAAGGAGCATCGAGCGCATCCCAGAGAAGAAAATGTGACCTTAAGTGTTAATTTTAAAAAATGAGTTACAGAAAACAATTTGCACTGCAGTGTGTATGTATATGTACTATGTATCCTTTATTTCATGACAAGAAAAAGTAGACGAAGATTTATATGTTCTGTGATCTGTGTCATTGGAGTTGGAAGACAACTTGGTTTTGCTTAGAAGATGGCACAGTTTTTGTTTTACCAAATTATTAATTGCACTTCATGTGTAACAGTATTCTCCAAGAATATTTTAAATACAAATGATAATTACAGAATAGAGAATATATATTTTGTACTGTGGTAATACTGGTAATGGCATGGTATTTGCAAAATCACTCATCACTATCACAAGTCGCTACAATTTTGAGATGCAGTCATTCATAATTGTGTCTCATCTAGTATGACAGGCTTAGTTGTAGCCAAAAGGCTTTTCTCATTAATCTTTGTGTATGTAAGCATAATCTAACCTAGTTACTTAATTCTACTCCATGATGCTTTCTATTAAGTAAGTTCCATTCGTAATTACAAGTATTTATGTCGTAGGTAATACGATTACTTAGACAGAAGGACAAAATTACTAATTCCATTATTAGATTTAAACTCGATCATTTTAGAAGATGACTAACGTGTTTAGAACTTTAATTAATATAATATCTACTGTATATGACTAACTGACTTCAGTAAATGATGGATTGGTCGGCCATGACATTTCTATTTAATCTGCTATTGTAATTGTAAATAGCGATGATGTCAAAACATTCGCTCATACTTATAAGTTATAGATTATCACCTGCATTTCCAGTGGAATTATTTATAATTTTAAGTGTAATTGGTATTATAATCATATTATCACATAAATACTGATGATATATTACAGGTAAATTCGGACAATTGACTTTTTAACGCTGAAATGGCATTCTGTCAATGTACAACTAAATATTTTAACTTACACCTGGCTATATAATGTACAACTTTATTACTGCAGCGAATTGGACATGATATGAATGAAGGAATAAATTATAAATACTTTCAGTAGAAAGATTTGTACACATACCACAAATGTGCAGATATTTTACATAGGTACATACGAGTACTTAGTACTTACATAGATTAGTGTGTTTGTATATGATTTGAAGTATGTACTATATTATAAGAAAAGTTTTTGCTTTGAGAATAGAAATAATAATATTCGCAGAAAGTAGAAAGAAGAGAGGAATAATAAGAATGCGTACATATTTGCATCCATTAACTAAAGCAGTGGAGAGTAAATCAAACAAACATCTTCAATTCTCAAGAATTCAATGTTCAGTTTAGTTAAGACTCCGTCTTTTAAATTGTTGAGCAAGTGAGCTGTTCCTGAGTTGAGTCAAGTGGAGTTAATCTTAAAAACATGATTATTGTCACTTTAAGATGAGTTATTTATAGGACCACATCAACATCAACATCGTCCGCCAATAGAGACACCAGAATGTGTACTATACTACTTAACACTTTATTTCATTGCATACTCACTACTCACATAACATAACTCATCTTGTACATAAATATATGTGCGTATAAGCAGCTACTAAAGCTATTTATGAAATATTATTCATATAGAGAGGTAAATAGTTTTTAGTTTATAGTTTATAGCGCTGTAGTATACATGTTAGATAAAACTTGCCTTGAAACGCCATTATGTAATTCCTTGGAAGTTTGGAAGTGCTTTAAGTAAATAGCGACAGCTAAACAGCTACTAATACTAATACTATTAAGAAAGATTACCGTCTGTCCTGTCCTGTCTACTTTTCTCCTACCGAACTAAACTACCGTTATATTCATCTCGCCACTGCGTTACCTTTTGTTATTCCTAAATCATGAAAGATAAGTTATCTTTACCGAAAGCCATGAATTGCATAAGGCACCACCAAGAGAAGATTCATAATTTCATAACTCATAAAGAATAAATATTTACTTTAGAAAAGTTTGACAGTTTAGTTTGGAAATGTCTGTGACGTGAGGGAGGATTTAAAGCCCGTTGGCTCTGAATATCTAATCAATATCATCGGCAGGACAGGAAGTAAAGTCAACGTAAATGAAACAAGAATTAAGCAACTTAATTTTTGTCACTTTACGATATACGGACAATGCTTTGCACTTTGCAAAAGAAGCAAAAATTTGTCCATTTGGGTTAATCGTAGTTTTGGTGCAGATGCACTGCGGCTGTGATGGGAAGTCAAGTCAGCCATTCTAAACACACACTGCGGTTTTATGTGTTAATATATGTACCTCTTGTGATGTAATTACAACTTGAATCATAAGAAGTTGCTTCCGTGCTTCCTGCTTCACTTAAACAAACTTGTATACAAACATTACAAACTCTTGTACGCAATAAGTTGAGACTGAGAAGTCTGTGTGCTCTTTTAGTATTACCATTTATATATATTCCTGAGGTAATAAACATATACCTATGACCTACATGATATACTTATACTTATGTTTGCACTTTGTGTGCAATATTGATCGGAGTGAGTAAGTTTCTATATTTATACACTGGAGCGTCTTGGTTAGGTGTTGCAGAGCAACCTAGATACATAGTATGCCAAAGTGACGTTTAAGTTTATCGCATGTGATGTATGTAAAAGTTGTAAGGAAAAGCAAACATTCCGGGTTGTCGACATAACACAGAGATCTGACGATGAACAGCTCAGTAAACGTTTGAAAGAAATCTTTGCATGTACAGTGTGTCCCATCTTAACCCGAGCAGTTAAATAATACCATCCGTTATTAATTAAATTCAAATTATAATCCAGTTAGTTAGTCCGCGTAATAAAAAATTTTAATGAAAACAACTTACACTGAACAAAAGTGCTTACAAAACTCTTCAAAGATAAAATAAAACATTGAAGACGAAGGAGTGTTTGGATAAAATTATATTCAAATCTTCCGTTTATGATGGGGCACAGTGTATTTTATGTTAGTTTAGAAATCCGAAAGTAAAAGTAACTTACCGGCAATTCTAAGCACAGCACGGTCGGCAGGATCTAGTTGCAAAATACTGAGTGGTTTATCTCTCGCCCATTCTTCCAGCGTTTGGTCGAACTCCATTTTTTGTCTTTTTTCAAACTTTTCTCCCTTAAACTTCACAAATCACTAACAAATAAAGGTAGGCTTGCTGTAGACGTAGACACATTATTTGAATTTCTTAATTATAAATACATTTTGGCTTGATTAAATGAACAAATAGATAACTGTCAAAATTTTTGGTTTCTTTGAGACTTGTAGCATTGAATTATTGTACCCTGACATAATTAAATTCAAAGTAGTATCATTAGGTAGGTAGTAAGTTCATTATTATTTACTTATGTCTCTAATCTAAAGTTGTGAGTAGCGACTATTTTGCAGCTGCCACATTTGGTTTCACGAAAATCACAGTCAGGGTAGAATAGTAGTGGTAGTATTATGTAGAGTAGAGATACACGAATGAACATTTAATGTAATTCAAGCGTAAGCTAATCACTCACGAAATAAACTGCTCACTCATTTTATTTCACTTAAATAATTGTAACAAACAGGCGAGAAGAAGTTATGTAAGAGCCCGTATTTTGTTTTATGTTATGGAGAGCAGTTTCTGTATTTCTTGCCGAGCTGCCTGCTAATCCCTGCTAATGGTAAGTAGTAATTTCCTTGAACATGAACAAGAACGTGATAGTGATGATTAGCATTGAAGGACCACAAAGGGATAAACATATTTAATACTTGATACTGATTATTATATCACAACAACAACACAACGTTTTTCTTCTTCTGTATGTACAATTCTCCTTTGCATAATAATTATTTCTTTGGATTCCACTCTCTTTCTCCTCCTCCTCCTTGTTTTCTGCATCTGTAACAACAAAAAGCAAATAATATAATCAATTTACATGTAAATTATAACCCAAGAACAAAATAAATGGTAATGATACCCAAACAAAACGCAAGTCAATGCCATTACCAACAGAGCACATGAAAATAAATTAAAGTCCTAAAGAAATTCAATTTAAAAGTTTAAAACATACATACATCATACAGATCTATAGGGTTGGGGTCACTAGTCAGTGTCAGATTCCAGGTAGCACGTAATTTTAACATATAATAATACTATTGACTATGAGTAGAGTTACACGAAATTATATGTTGAGATTTGAGATATTTTATATCTCTGTGTGCTTTCAATAAACTTCAACCCTATAATAATATTTTCTATTACATGATTAGACAGACACGTTTCAGAGCTTTTTTGCAAACATTCACAAAACTGAAATTATTTTGATAGCTCATGTTCCTGTAACATAATAAATATGTAACCGCCCTGACTGACGATGAACATAAAATAGTATATCTACATTCAAATAAAATACTTAATTGCCTGCACATCAACGATAATTTTTGTCTCTGATTTTACGACTTGTTGACACTAATCCCTCACTTTCCGCTCTCTTTAAGAGATTTATGGACATTAAGCTATCTTTACTAACTATACATACTATTTCAATAAATATCCAAGACACTTAAGCAGTATAAGTAGGTAGTAGGCACCAACCGGTTTCCTTTACATTTACCGAAAGCCGTGCCGTGCCTCGTCTTTCTTTGGTTTTGACAAACAGCATTATTAGAGAAATAGTTTGGCCAACAGTGGTTATAAGGAGTTATGTGATTAACTCATTATGTCACTTTTACTATCACGACCTGTAATGTGATGTGACTTGATCACATCACATCAATAATTCCTTGTGGTCTCACTTCTGCTGTTCTGCTTCACAGGACAAACCAACTATGCTTATGTAGTTTAGTGCTCTATACTCTATACTTTACATATTTATGTCTGTCTGTCTTTATACTTTACTTTTATACACGTTTCTTGCTACATAATATGTAATTTAAGAATGCATTTGCATATATCTACATTTTGATTGATATCTTAATCTTAACTCTTTCTGAGTGTGTCCAAAAACGTATATCCCTCAATTACTAAATACTTATTATGTATTATATCAGATAGGAAAAGAAATAACAAAAATACATAATTATATAATTTTTCATATAACCCTGGGAAAGAATTTCTTATAAATGTATATAAAAGCAAATCGCACTTATTTTCACACTTTAATTTACCGATTGAGAAATCCAATTGGAGTCTTGTTGAGTTCAATAGAATAATCCATGTTTCACGTCAAACTTTCTGAGAGTATAATCCTTTAGTGTGAGTAGAATTGAGATAAATGAACTTGAAACACGACACACATCACACTATACAATGTTTCCTTCTTCCAATTCTTCTATATGCACAGAGCGTAGGAAAGTATTTCTGAACTGCAGTTTTGACTTTAACTGTCTGAGCGAGTGAGAGCCTTTATTTTCTGTCTTGTCCTCCTTAACAATTGTATTCGTTTACGCGGACTGCTCGTCGAAGATCGAAGAATAAAAGTTCAGTTAGCCAGTCCAGCCAGTCTGTATTCTGTATAGTAAATAGTAGTATAGTATAATGAACTGCAACTTTTACTGGAACTGAAATAAAAATGAGAACATTACACAAAGTGAGTTGATTACTATTACTATTGCTGTCTGTTAAATATGTTGTAGTGTGAATAGTGAATAGTGAATGGTAAGTTAAGTGAAGAGGAAAGTGAATAAGAGTTGAGTGAAGCTCAAGTGCAAGTCTCGTTCGTTTAGTTTTAGTTTGTCGTTTCTATTGCTAAGCTTAAGTTAAAACAGTTTTAGTATAACAGTTAGCTTTATAATGCAACGCACACATGCTAAGTGTGTACATGCAGCAGAATGGGAGAAGAGTGACTGATTGTATTGAACCGTACTGCACTTCTACAAGAACTGCACAAAACAGGACTTGTACTCTTGTACATTATACATAGTACATACGAAACACAGAGAACAGCAGACAGACCGTGAGAGTACCTACATAGATCATGAAAATACTTTACTACACAGACTCACTCACATCACACACAGTTGGGCCAGCAACTTTTCAGACTTCAACTAATAAACCGCATGGCTTGCTTTTCCTTCCTTTACATTTTACATACACTTTACAAAGTTACTCTCTGGAATAAGGGAATAATAATCATTACATATTATACTACATTTAGAGATCCAGTCCACCAGAACAGAGCAGGATCAGACCACGAATGTATCTGACAGCAGAATAGATACACAACATAGATACCAACCAACGTATATAGAGCCCTTTATTTTATAATACTTAACTAATCCCATACATCCATCCGACTATCCGATGTTACACACAAAGTAAATACAATGTTCAATATAGATAATAGTTAACATTTTAACATATATTCATCATATCAGTATCTCTACTCCCGATATTACATACTGCATTTAACAGACACCGGATACATATCAAAATTATAAAGTACAATTTAATTTAGACTTAAAATTCTAGCATTTAAAAATGAATATATCCTCTAAAGATACGGGAGTGCCAGGGTTCGACATTTTCCCAGGCAGGCAGGCATTGCCTGGAAGAGAAATTGAGGGGTGGAAGAGAAAAAAAATTATTGCCGACGCGAAGCGTCGGCAATAATTTTGATAATTTTGAAGAAAGAAAGAGGAAAGAGGAGAAAAAAGGGGAAGGGAAGGAAGAGAAAAAAAGGGGAAGGAAGAGAAAAAGAGGGAAGAAGGAAAGAGGAGAAAAAAGGGGAAGGAAGAGAAAAAGAGGGAAGAAGGAAAGAGGAGAAAAAAGGGGAAGGAAGAGAAAAAGAGGGAAGAAGGAAAGAGGAGAATAGGGGGAAGGAAGAGAAAAAGGGGGAAGAAATATAATTTTAATTTTAATTAATGTTAACAATTTTGAAGAAAGAAAGAGGCGAAAAAAGGGGAAGGAATAGAAAAAGGGGGGAGAAGGAAAGAGGGGGAAAGGGGAAGGAAGAGAAAAAGAGAGAAGATATAAAATTTTAATTAATTTTAATAATTTTGAAGAAAGAAAGAGGAGAAAAAAGGGGAAGGAAGAGAATAAGAGGGAAGAAGGAAAGGGGAAGGAAGAAAAAAAGGGAGAAGATATAGAATTTTAATTTTAATTAATTTTAATAATTTTGAAGAAAGAAAGGAAAGAAAAAAAAAGGAGGAAGAAATAGAAGAAAAAGAAATAGTAAAGGAGGAAAAATTAAAGTATTAATGGTGTGGTAGAATAAGAATTCAGTCTAATTAATAAGTATACAGAATTAGAATCCTATTTTACTTTAGTGTTGTGTTAGGATAGGAAGAGCTATGCTTTGATTACAACTTGTAACTCAAGGAAAAATCTTCTAGTCCTCAGACCTTATGAAAAGAATTAAATTAGTAAAGTAATAAAGAACAAGGTCGGACCCAGAGGGCCCTCCCCGAAATTTTCGGCGTACACTATATATTATGGGCAAAAATGAACAAAAAATGACAAAAAATTTCGCGCTCCGCGCAATTTTGTTAAATATGTATGTTTTAAGTCATTAACTCGCCTCAAAACACCAAAAATTTGGCGCACCGCGCTGTAATTTTGAGATAGAATTTAGCAAAAATGAACAATAAATGGTAAAAAACTTCGCGCTGCGCGCGATTTTTTGATGTTTTTAACCCTCTATTTTGGGCCACCCCAAAATATTTTCCTGCGTCCGGAGCGGCGGGCGCCCGAAGGGCTCCCGCAGCTCCGGAAGAGGTTTTTCCCGTGCCTGGAAGAGATTTTTTTGTCCGGGAAAATGTCGAACCCTGGTTGTCGATACGATACTCAAAGGAGTATGCCATACTATGTTTCGAATTTGGGTAATAAATAAAATCATAAGAATTCATAATATCGTGATCAAGAATTGAGAGATTGAGTTGAGACCATACATTTTGATTTATGAATATGTACACTTAAGATGTCTCAAGACGAATCGAAGTTGAGACAAAAGCCCTTCGAGGAAAATCGAAATCGAGGCGAGCCTTCTATAAAAATGATTTCTTCCAGTTACACATTTTGCACCTATGTATGCGTAAATTGTTCAGTTTGGCAAGAAAGCTAATTGCTGATGATTAATATATGGTACTATTTTTTGAAAAAAGTAATCAAAACGAGATGGGAACCGATGACGGAACGGTTTCGACTTTCGAAACTTTCGAGACGAATCTAGAACCAAATTAGTCACGAGGTCCTAATCCTAGTTGTATTCCACTAAAATCATGCACCATGTATCCTGATTGGCTATTGTTGAGGCTTTGGCTAGGTTTCGGAGGGACATGTAATTAAGAGATTCTTTGGACATTCTCAAGTATTACGGAAATTATATATTATTGCAATTTGTGTCACCTGTCACTCAACTCTGTACCATAAAAAATGGCGCTGCAGCATTTTGAGTACAACTGGTTGTAAAATGACCATTTTTGATAGTACATGGTTGAGGTGGAATGAATCCCCGTTAACTGCTTAATCAGACTGGTAAATTCAATATATTTATTAAAATATTGTCTTATAAATATTTTAACCCAAAAACTGCAGTTTTGGGAACATTATCGTTATTGCCTAGGCATTACCGGTAATACCTTATTACAGTCTTATCCGGTAACATACACAACATAACTTAAAGTATTAGATGTTTTCAAATATACACTCTACCGAAAATCTTATAGCATATTGTCTCATTGTCAGGTCACGCGCTACCCCATATTTATAATTGGCAGGAAAACTGGAAAAGGCCATTATGAATTTGTAAGTATAAAGGAGCATAAATATAACTCAATGGTTTATGTACTGTATGTATGTTTGTATCATAATTATGAACATCAGTATCTAATTCAGACTGTAATTAAGTATTTACAGGGTTTGTAATTGCATTCTATTTTACAAGCAAACTTCCCATTTCCTTTACATTTACGCAGAACTATATAGGTCGCAAGATGTTATTTAGGTCATTGTACGTCAACTATTTAGGTACAAGTAAACTATGTAGGTAGTTATCCTTAATTGGCTTCCCCTTATAATATTTGCTCTACAAACTTCTTAATGAGCTTTTTTGGAGCGATTAAAAAGTAACATGCTAAGTACATACTTCGCCATAATTATTAATAATAATTCAGGATAGCATCTGATATGTACTGGGTCAGTCACATCCTCACATCCTAATGCAATTACGCAGTAGAATAATCGAAGACATGAATCGAATTCCAAGTTAACAATACCAAAACTAATAAAAGTATATAGGAAAAGAAATAAAATGGCTGTAATTGTAAATATTGCAAGCCTGAGAATTTGACATTAGTATTTTCGGACTTATCTGTGCAGAATTGTTATGGACAGTAAATTATCACATTAAAGTATAAGAATATGAGTCAGGACTGGGGTTGAATTTTTACATTGAGAACTATTGACGGCTATGAAAGAAAAATGGCATTTATAACGTAATATTTATTTGTATCCGACTACAATGTAGCAGAAGAAAGCGTCTCTAACTGAAAGGGTACAATTCTTACAAGTTCTCAATTATTCGGGCATGCAATTGAAATGCAATGTAATGCAGTGAGCTAGAAGCTAGATTACTGACCCACTGAACTTCCAATTGTTCTAATTCAAATTTTTTTTTTTACTTGTAATGTATTATTACTTGCATTTTAACGACTTTTGAGTTTGATAATAGATACTAAGTAGATGAGAGTATAGAATTGTCGACAAAATGCCTCAAAATTAACGGATTATTAGATCCGAGCATATTATTGTACATAAGCGATAGAGAAAACCCTGCACTGCACACTGATCGCAATCGATTATAATGCCTTAATTGTAGCAATTATTCATGAAATGCAACATGCAAATAACTACATGGTTCAATATCACTAAACGAATATCAACGAATAATAAACTAAATATCACATCTATCTTGAACGGTTTAGTTGGGAATCCACATAAATATTATATTTTATATGTGAATTACATGGATCCTAATTTTGCTCACATACCTAGGTAAAACGAAAACAGATCTGCTGATTTAGGATTACAGGGGAATTTTGTACGGAGCGTCTCTCTCATCCTCATCACCGTTGACCATTGACCACAACAAAAATTGCACATTATCCATGTTTTGATACAATTAACAACTAGAATAATTGCGTTGCATATTATAAAATGATATCATCGTGGTATGAATCTTCTAAATAATTGCCGGATTAATAGAGATCCGGATCGTAATACAAATGCAATAAGGATCTGAACTTCGACCTGTAATCTTACAGGGATGAAAAATTATATTCTACTTTCTCCTGAAAAGTTCAATGCCCGAGTCTCCTTCATAGGAACCTAATTAGGCATTTGTTTCCATGTAATACTTTATATGCAAATGACTCAATGCCAATCACAATCTGTTTATCATATTTTATAATATGGTGTACGATACGAAAACAAGATATTGTACTTAAAATGGGATGGATAACCGTTAATGCTATATGATAAAGGTATTTTTTAATTAATATAAGGAAAAGGGACCAATAAATTAATATCTGAGTCTGCCCACAAATAATAAAAATGTTTAACTCACTCGTCAGCTAGGTTTTCTTTTCAGATTCCATGCTGGAAAACGAATGTGAACTTGTCCTATAAAAATGAGTAGAAGTAAAGTCGATAACAAACGTTGAAAAGCGATTTCCTTTTCTTATAGCAGTAGTGGTATATTAATATTATACAATAATAGCGGGTCACTGCTTATTATATTATAACCATCAATGCCATTCAGTGTCAGTGTATTTGTATAAGAATTCTATTTGACTTTGGTATAAGAATCCTCAAAAATTCTTAGCCGAGAAGAGAACTGATGCTTGCAATAATTGATATCGAAGCAAAAGCTGTAAAAGCCTATAAAAATTGAAAAAAAAAGTTTGTTGTGATATCTTTGTATTACAATATGACACTAATTTCTTTTAAAAACGGATGAAAAGCTGAATGAAAGCTAGAGTAAGTATGAAAACGGACTTATGTAAGATGGGGACGAATGAGAAAGAAAGAAGGAAGAAATATCGAGGTTGTTGGCTCTTGCCCTTCTAGGTAGCATGTGTGCTTAGTTTGTACAACTTCTACATTCTACAAGGAATCCTACGTGTGTCAGTGTCTACAGACAGACAAAACACTAAAACTAACGAACATTGTTAAATTCGGCATTCGATCGAGATGCGACAGCACGGGACGGGACACGGGACTCAAAAAGTGAGCACACAAATACAAAAATGAGCCAGCTAGAGCCCGAATGCGAATTGTGTTGCAAGTTTGCGAGTTTGCAAAGTTGCAAGTGCAGAAAGGCTAACCTTACCTTCGTTACGCTATGGGGTCGTCCACATACTACGAGCATTACAATAGGGGAGGTCAGGTGTCGGTGTAGGGAGGGTTCTCAGCCTCTCCTCACTCCATGCATTTTTAATCAGATAATCAGGCTTAAAAAATACCTATAGGGGGGAAGGGGCCAAAAAACTTAGGAAAATTGAGCCCTCGTAGTATGTGAACACCCCTTATATGTTAGTTTTTGCACTACCAGGAAATAGGAAAGCCAATTTGCGATTTTCGAGGAATCTGCTTGCAAAGTGAGACTACACACATTCTGCTGATTCTGCAAGTAGGGATTACATTGGGTAGTTACCCTAGTGGCGGGTATTTATGTTTTGTTTTCTTCTCAATTCTCAGTTCAGGTAGTACTCTACTAGTACTAGGGTAGTATAATATTCTATTCACGAATGACGAACAGCAGGTTAGGTAAAAGGCATTCAACTATTATATCCTATCATCATCCTACAGGCCAGAGAAGACGAGCTATACATTAGGATTGCATTACACACTATTATAGCTTGCTACAATAGACTACTAGTACTAGCACTACTGACTGACTGAATTTATATAGCACCGTTGTTCGTTACTACAATTCTTATTCATTCTCATTTGCATTTGCAGTATAGTAATTGCAAATTAAGTAAGGTGATTTTGCTGTCCTGGCATACTACATATAGAAGACTAGAATAGCTAGACTAGACTTAGACCAAGAAAAAATAAATATCTGGGGAACTAGTGAAGTGATGGTTTAAGTTTGGACATTGAACTTCATTGCCCTCAACACTCAAGCCAAGAACTTGTCTTTCCACACAACTCCAATTAATTTTCGTGATTTTGATTTTGCAGTTTCAGTCCAGTAGTGACTTATTGATTATAGCCATTATATTCGCTCATTATCTATCAGCTGCGCGCTGCCTGCGCTGCTGGAAAATCAAAATTTGAAAAACGATTATTAAAATTATCATTTTCAGCATTCATCATTTCCCTGTGTTACTAGAACTATATCAACGATACGATGGCCAATATAGCTACTCAACGCATAAAACGCGAATTTAAGGAAGTTGTCAAGAGCGAAGAGGTAAGACGATTTTTATGAAATTAAATTTGCCTTAGTTGTTAAATTTTAATTGATAAAATCACGATTATCTTAAAAAATGAATCCTCGATGCATTTATAATTTATGATATGTCATACAGCCATTCCTTTTAATTTTTCTATAAGTTATTGGTCATTGGTCACTGCATTATGATATTTTCAGATGTCTCGCTGTGCAATTCGTATCGACTTGGTGAATGATAGTTGGACTGAACTTAGGGGTGAAATTGCTGGTCCTCCCGATACTCCCTACGAAGGTGGTACCTTTGTCTTAGAAATAAGTGTCCCGGAAACGTATCCATTCAATCCTCCAAAGGTTAGTACACAATATACAATTCGACAGAAGTAAAAGTAATAACTGTGTTTAAAATTCCATAATTTTGCACGGTCCGCTTGACATTCAACATTATGATTAAAGGAAACGTAATTAATACTTTTGTGGTATTGATATATTGGCATATTGATATTATTAGGTAAAATTTGTGACTAAGATCTGGCACCCGAATATATCATCAGTCACGGGAGCGATTTGCCTGGATATATTAAAGGATCAATGGTTCGTGTTTATTTCGAAATATCTTTATTTACATGCAATGTTTTTTGTCATCTCTTAAAGCATAATATATACGTACTAATAATAGCTATATTGGAATGAATTTTTTAATTCTAGGGCTGCTGCCATGACTTTGCGAACAGTACTACTTTCGCTACAAGCCCTACTTGCTGCAGCGGAGCCAGATGACCCTCAAGATGCAGTAGTGGCTCGTCAATATAAGGAGTCACAGGCAATGTTTCAATCAACTGCTCAACATTGGACAGCAATTTATGCTGGAGGTAAAATACATAAAATTGAGTTTGAATTTATGTTGTAGAAAAGTGGATACTCTGATTGATACATTGCAAGGGTCGTTCACCTGTCTGGGGAAGCCTAGAACGCTGAAAGCCGCTTAAATCTATACAATATATTTTTTGCAATTACATAGCTAGAATAATAAGCATAAAAATTGTAACAGTCGACAACGAACAAATAATTCATATCTCTAATTACTTTATGATTTTACTGGTATCCAAAGAGACATTCAAAACTTATAAATTGTAATAGGGAAGTTCAAGTAGCTTTATTCCAAACAATTGCTGATGCAAACGCCATTTTTGTTAAAATTTTTGTTTACGTTATCATTATTTAAAGTAGGATAGAACTGTTCTACTTACAATGCGGATACAATGGACAATTCAACTTTGAATTACTCAATCAGTGTATACTAAATATCAAGTTACAATGGTTAAATGCGATTCAGAACTTTATTATAGCTAGATTGTGTACATATTTTGAGAAACTGTTTTCGGAGCGTTTAAGTATTATTTGGACGGGTGACCTAATGACATTTTGATATCTATAACTGTCTATACACCCCAAAAAATCGTTATGCTAATAACTGTTATTATGAAGTGTTTGTCAATACTAAAGAAAATATTTAACGTATAGGTCCACGGGAGATAGAGGAGTACGAGGTTCGAGTTCGTCGTCTTCAGGATATGGGTATTGATCCGAATACTGCTCGGGCAACATTATCTACCCATGACTGGGATCTAGAAAGAGCCACGGAGCAATTCTTTAGCTAGCTTTGCTAGATCTCTGGTGATCATTCAACCTAAATTTGTCTTCTAAAAACCTTTAAAATGAATTTTGAACATGTGAGTGTAAATTATTAAGATTACTAAGTAGAATTGTATCACAATTATCCAGATGCTTACAGACAGAAATTTGTAAAACTTAGTCTTTTGTATAATATCATGTCATTCATCATATAAATTCAAGATATATATATACAATTATATTAAATTTAATATTAGTCTAAGAAACACCAGTACACATGTATATAGTAATGTGCTACCGAATTCGCAAACCGGTTTATGTAAATAGTTTCCAAATTGTGTATCGTCGAAAGAGATCAGTCAGATTGTATATTGCATGTTTAATAATACGTTAATATCATGTATTGTGAACGCTATTTCAGAAATTTTAAGTTGAATAATTGTTTATATAAATTCGCATTATACCGGTGTCTAAGGTTCTAAAAGTGAAATATAAATACATGATTTACTCATGGCATTAAAAAATTGTAGTTCAAAGTTGGAACATTTAAGTTGATCAAAATTTTTGTAATACCAAATTCCATTAATTTGGCACAATAGATCATGTAAGTAGCCAAAGTTTGGAGATACAAGATTGACAACAGTAATGTTTCATTGCCTTAAATCTTTGTTACAAACGTATTTACACGTATTCGGTAAATAACTCAAAAAATAAAGACAAATATAGATTGTGTATATTTAGTAAGTACATAATGCTTTTCTAAATCTTATTGTGTTTCATTCAATTGTATTAATGGTTGTGTTTACCTTTTTTGAATTATTAAGCTTGGTAGCTTAAGAGAGAACATTTTACTCCGTCCGGTAAAGAGTAAACGTTGGATGAATAATTGTAAAACAATTTTGCTTTGGATGTAGACTAAATCACACAAATGATCGATTTCCTCCCATCCACTTCCAATTAGTTTAAAAGTTTCGAAAATAATACGTATACAAAAGTGTTTAGGTAATTTGCTCAAGATTCTCTACATAGTTACTCAACGCTGAGCGCGGCAGACTCGGCACCGCTATCTTTACTTGAGCCAAAAAGATGGAATAATTATTGCGAACTAGTTTAAGTCAGCGATTAATATATATTAAATATAATAAATATAATATATTGTAAGCTCGTTACTTAAGAGTAGCAACATTATATTAGGAATAATAATGGATATATCCTGCATGCTATATAATATATTACTTAATGGCTTTAATAGCATAAATTAGTTTTGAATTAGTAAAAGAGGTTTTGTATAATTTGTCAAATGTTGCTTGTTTACCCTGTCGGTTCTATAATGATTGCATGCGTTTATAAAATGTGATTTACTGATCAAAATAACCGTGTCATTTCATTAGGTGTAAAGTTTCTTTATTCTCTTTCCTGTAAATTGTTTAAAATAGAGATTATAGTCATGGTTTTGTTGTGTGAATATTTCGGTATTGGAATGTTAAAATTATTTGTAGCTTTATGATGCAAATATTATGCTGTGCTTCGGTGCTATAGCAAAATTAAAAAATTATGAACAATTTTAACGAAGTGCGCTTTGTTTTGACTTAACAAGTTTTCCACTTATTTAACACATAACAACATTAAGGAAACTTTTAATTACAGGTGTACTTGTACCTAGCATGGAACCATGCAAGGTTTGTATGTATGGGTCTTGATTTGATCGGACGCCCTAATTTTTTACTGTTAAACTGATGTTACTCTAAGTTTAATATAGGAAAGCATTGTAATATCTACCACATTATTGTCATAATTTTAGCAATCTTTGTTGAGCTGACTTCTGCATCCGAACTAATTACGGGTTATGGCTCAATCTAAAATAGCATAATTTAGCAATGCATCTTTTGGCAATTTTTAAAAGACTAAATATTAGTTTGTGTGGAATTTGTCATACTTCTGCTTGGGACAGAGTTATTCAAATGTTGCATTACTACTGCGTGGGGGTAATTTTGAGGGCCTACTGACTTTTGCGTGGGGTTACCTTGGCATAATACTGACTTTTGCGTGGCACAACACTAGATTAGCTCACTTATGCGTGGAAGAACGAGAGAACTTCAGCTTTAGTGAATAATAAAACAACGTACTTTATTTAGGCTAAAGGCTGGACATATAATATTAAATGTATTAAGCAGACATAGTGCATAGACCATAAACTGTCGTGAACCAGTGTTACACCACGACACCGCGGACAATCCCCATTTGTAGGCTAACCAATTTGTTGAAAATCAAACAGTAAGATTAGACTGTATTTAATTAGATTAGGTTAGTTGAATCCGCAAAACGACTAGTTCCCTAAAAATTCCATTCCATGCATAAGTGAGCTAATCTAGTGTTGTACCACGCAAACGTCAGAATTATGCAAAGGTATCCCCACGCAAAAGTCAGTAGGCACTCTAAATTGTCCCCAAGCACAAGTAATGCACCATTTGAAGAACTTTGTCCCACGCAAAAGTACTACAAATTCCACACAAACTAATTGCCAGTCATTTTTAAAATGCTGTGGAATATACAGTTTAAAAAAACAATGATTATTGTCGTCTAAAATTTTTAGTACTACCTTCTGGCATATAATTACTACTATCCTTTTCGCACTTTTGAGTGCCCGCATTTTTCATACTATGGGATTCTATACCATTTATTTTCAGATGATAGCAAACGGATGTTCCTTAAAAAAACCACTTTAGCTAATAATTTACTGACTATAGTCTTGGGGATAGAGTCTCAATTTCCTTGTCAATAAAAGCATGTTAAACATGCAAAGGATTTAATTTTTATAGTAGATTAAAATACCTAAATATATAATACATTACGCAACCATTTTATAACACAAGATAAGATTCTTGGTAGATGGAAATATCAATACTGACTTTCCGGGGATTCTGTAGATTCCGTAAATCTACTACCTACCTAGTATATGCATGGGGCATTCACTAGGTACACGTGGTACGGTGCAACGATGAACGCAAGTAAATATTGACCTGCCGAAAAATAAACTGAAATTAGCAATTTATGTCATTTTTTTTAACTATAATGCATCCTGTATTCCTCGGTTATTTATTTTAATTTTCCATACTATTATCTTGCGAAGGAACCCGATTGTAGTTTGGATTGTATGCATTGAATATGTAAATCAATATAATGAGATAAATAGCAGATGAAATTAAATGAAGCCCATTACTTATTCAGATAATATTTTTATTATGTCTCGCAGATACATAATAATATACTATTTATAATGTATTAGTATATTTACGGTAGCTTTTCAGTTGAGGTTGGGAAGCATCAAGCTTTTTATGATAATAATATGTATATTTTTATTATAATATAAATGGGTAGGTACAACAGTTGGAACTGAACACTGAACTTTTAGTGTTAGATGAACTCCCGGATTGGATTTTACATTTATTCTTATAGGGTGCATTCGTATGTACATATAAGGTATTTTATTTATAGTAAGTAAGACTTAAATCGCCTGGACACGATTTTATTCTAATGTGGATTGGGTCTGGATAGGATGCATTATGTACATCGGTATATATAATATTCTTATACATTGATACATTAATTCTACTATAAATATAATTATGTCCTTTAAATTATATAATACATATACATTTTTCAAATCTCAATTAGTACAATAATATGTAATTTAACCCTCCTAAAACATCCCTGCACACGCCACACACAAACATTTTTCACACAAATACGATTTTTAGAACCGATTAATTTTGCATTGAATGTCAATCTATTTGTAAGTTTCTCTGTGGCTATACAAAATCTAACTTAACAATATTTTTTTGTATTATTTACTTAAGTATGTCCCAAGAATTCTTAAGTAAAATAAGTGTAAAAAATCTTTCTTTGTAAAGAAAAACATTTTGCAAGACAGTACGTCCAAACTTAGTTTTTTGTGTTCTACTATAACATGCACCTATACAACAATATGTTGTAAAATAAGCAAAAAAACTATTTACCTAGGACATGCGAAAAGTTTATAAATGTTGTATTGAATTAACTCAACGGATCAGTTTTCTTTTAACTTAAGCATGCTATCTATAAATTTTATCTATTAATGGGTACTTTTACTACACTGGATTCAGGTCGTACCCTTTTATATAACAAAAAACTCATTACTTATTTATAATTGCATCACATTTTCCATTATTAAGTTCCATATTAACCAATATTGACCGTCTTATTACATGACTCTCATGAATAGGAAGTCTTCCGGACGTGACAATTTACATTTACTTTTACTGGATGACGACAAATATTATACCAACTGCCAGTTTGTATTTACTTTGCTACTAGAACTGAATTCGGCTAATAAATATGTCATCGGTTATCCTTATAGCAGTATTTTAAACATTATTCACATTTTATGAGAGGTTTACATCCATTACCTCTCATACCACATACTTATGTTAGAAATGAATGAAGTGATCAATTTAGTTACAGCAATTCTATCGTCAATACGAACGAGTATGTTGGAGGCATTCATAAATGTACCACTATATCTCCTCTGATTTTTCTTTTTAAATATTTTTCTTGTTTTGATTAAAATTAGTAGAGATGTCTTGATAATTGCCGATAGCTGTATTTATGCTTCATAATCCGGTTGCCTTTGAATTTCAATTCAGCTCAACACTACACATTAATATGATTTGTGCAAGTTGTTCAACTATTACTGTAAAATACTTGCAGTTGTATAATGATTTAGTTACTTTGGTTGCTGAACCTTTGTAATATGCCTTTGAGTTTCGAGTTTGAACTCTGAACTACTCCGGAGATTCTAACGATGCGGATTTAAGTAGAACTTTATAACATAGTCGACACACAGGTGACTGTTTCTGGCTTATGTGACCTGGCAAAGACGCCCATTTATCCAAACATCTGGAACAATATATTTCCCCGCATCGCCAGCAATGGCTCTGTATAATGAAAAAATATACGTAAAATTTTTATTCGTAATAGCTTAACAGTTTTTAAAATAAATATGGAAATTAACTTACCTTTCTTGTCCCAAAGTCTAATGGTGTAGCACAAGGACATTCTTTTGCGCCTCGAACAGATTTCCATTCAAGAGCCACTGAATCCAGCTCGTCTGTTAATTTTTCCATGGTTAAAGCTTCCTCTGTGTCGTAAGGCTCATCCTTATTCATAAATGACGGTAGGCAATCATTCGGAGCTTTTAATCCAAAATTTGTTACCATTAAAGGATCAAATTCTATTTTCTGCTGCAGTTTCAGATTCATCTAGTGAAAGTAACACAAATGTTAGTCAGGCGTATCACAAAGTAAAGTCTATATATAGCATGACATCAAATTAAATTGAATAGGCGGTTTAATTTCTGCTTAATAAAACTGTATCAATAATTTGATATACTTCGTCAAGTAGATTTTTCTTGTATGTCAGTCGATTATCATCGAGGCTTTCCGTGGCAGCTGTATTACTTCCATTTACAGGACAATTGGTTAATTTTTCTTCAAGAATTTTGATTCTCTTTTGCAAAAGTCGAATGTGGTCATCCAATGAGTTAATGTGGTCTTTAGAGGCTATCATAAGGTCGCTAAGGGATTCTCGTGGATGTAAGCCTGCTTCCCATCTGCAGTACATTTCTCGCCAGAATCTGAAAGTAAGATTTTTAGTTCTCATAAACAATATTTAGGTAATGCTACTTATATTACATTACAATACGACCTTAGGGCAAACTAATTTTTCTCAAAATGGAAGCAACAAAATAAAAAATTCTAATTAATTTATAAAAAAGTTAAAAGAAATGTTGCATACATACATTTTAAGCGTTATTTTTATTATTCTCGAGGATTTTTATCTACGAAAGATTTATTAGTGAAGGACGGTGGCTGGATGGTTGATATATACTGACTTAGAGAATATAGCATGTATCTTATCGCAAAAGGTATCGTTTAAGTTTACAGACAAGTAAATTCTAACTGCCACTATACTTAATCTAGATAAAGTAACTGAATTCCAACGATGTTTTACGATGGGAAAGAATTCAGGACAGCTTCATTCATTAAAAAATTCTTCAGCGTAGTTATGCTAATACTATATAGGATGGCTATATTATGCAGGTCCCCAAATATGCCCTAGTTATTATTTTATTATATTACTGTATATTAAATAGAGCAATTGTTATAATAAAACATCATAACAAAAAACAAACCATCCTTGCATGCGAAGAAGACAGGCTCAACCAAAAACAATCTTGGAAAATATTTACGTCACGGGGCATTGTGGTAATATATTATATGCATAATTTATTTTTCATATATTATCTACTTTCACTTTTAAGAATTTCAAACAACTCTTTTACTAGCTAGAAATTTTAACTATTTCATTTAATCAAATACTATATTAGGTACAGGTAAATAACTTGGAAAACAGGACGGCCACTGTCACAGTAGGCAGTGCATGTAGATCGACAGTTGTTGAGAGAGGATGTCCCCAAGGGGGTGTCCTCTCCCCACTACTGTGGAACTTGGTAATCCTCGAGCTCTGTGTTGAACTTGCGACAATTAGTGCGCTCTATAATCAAGCTTACGCTGATGATTTGCTGCTACTGATAATCGGCATGGACCCACAAACAGTAAGAGCCCTGGGACAAAGGGCGCTATGTAAAGTGGACTCATGGTGTAGCAAACGGGACTTAGCCATACATCCCGAAAAAATTGAAATTATACCTTTCAAAAATACAAGAAAGAAAGTTCATATGGATTGCCTCAAACTAAGGGGCAATCCAATAGAATTCAAAACAGTGGTACGGTATTTGGGGATCTACCTTGATTACTGTTTGTCATGGACATATCACTGCCATAACAAACGCACCAAAGCAACTGCACTGCTAATGCAGTGCAAACAGGCGGTGGGTAAAACATGGGGCTTAAAACCAAAAGTAGTACATTGGGTGTACACGGCGGTTATCAGACCCACCCTTACGTATGGTTGCTGTAGCTGGCTAACAGCTACTCAATCTAAAACACGAATTGAAGAACTTGCAAAGGTACAACGCATGGCATGCCTGCTGATTACCGGAGCAATGATAAGCACTCCAAGCGCAGCGCTAGAATGTATTCTTAACTTGGAACCCATTCATATATATTTAAATAAAGTAGCTGTTCTGACTGCTAGAAGACTCCTCCTGGCAGGCAAATGGCTTAACTGGAATGGCAGAGGTCATCTGAAGAGGACAACGCATGTTGACCTTATTTCGGGAATAATGTCAAAAATCAAAATACTAAATCTGCCTTCCGATGAAGTTAAACTAACGGAATTGGAATGCAGAAGTTATCAAATCAATTTTGGTAGCAGGAAAAATCAGACTCCTCTGCTAGTAGAGCCATCTGGGGAGCATATTGTGTGCTACACAGATGGTTCACGAACAGAGAACTGTACTGGCTCTGCTTTTATTATGTATGTGCCCGATGGTCAGGTGACTTTATTACAACCCTTAGGCAGTTACGCAACTGTCTTTCAAGCGGAGCTTATTGCCATTAATATGGCAGTAAGTAGATTATTAGACGTTAACTGGCGTAAAGCAGTAACGATCTATACTGATTCCCTAAGTGTATGCAGTGCACTTTCGAAGGATTGGACGAACTCAAGCCTCGTTGTAAATTGCCAAAGCAACTTACA
>JAQFYC010002572.1:0-24874 GCA_034694165.1 Tomocerus mixtus | reverse complement strand
TATTTCAAGTATAAGTCACTGATCAACGAATCTATTTGTTTAAGACTAGAAACTCGTCTGGTAGGCTTGTTTTTAGACTAGTAGTAAGTAATAATACTAGGTACTGATTTTGGTAACTCGTATATAGTATATATACCTATATGGGTTCATTTATCTAACACTAAACCTAGTACGTAGTAAGGTAGCACCTGCTAAACCATATCAAGTGAACGTAAATATTTACACTTGTATAGATTTAAGTTTGTCAATAGAAAAGAAAGGAATCCATTGAGTACATTCGGCTAATAATTGCTAGTCTAAAGTTGTAAGTGCATTAGTACTTAGTCAAATACTATGTATTGCATCCTCAACGAATACTGATATATCTTAAGAATCAATCTATTTTAATTTTAATTCGACCAAATGATTCGTACTATCTAATACGTCCTGGAGTTGCCTTATTATCTGGAGAATTCCAGATAAGTAAGTTTGTGCGTGCGTTTATTCTAAATATACCTGAAGCTCCAATACAACCGCTAACATGTATAGGTATTAAAATCAATCCTTAAACAATTGTATTAATTTTTAAGGCTCACCTTCTGTTAAACAGGGCAGATATACAGTAGCTATCCAAATACTCATAAGTGGATACACCTTATTTTATTACTTTATGTATGTGTAAATATATTAGTAAATACATATACACAGTAGACTTTGAATAACGATGAATGTGAGTAATTACTAATTTACATAATCTATTGTCACATAAAAGATACCACTTACTATATACAACTATTCAACTCCTTCTTTTGCTACCTGTGGGCAAAGCCTACGGAAGGTAGGTCAATGTAATCTTTGTGTTGCACATAGTGCAATTTAGTTGCCTTGAAACTTTCGTTAGTCATGTTATTATGATCATACATATAGAGATATTAGTGGCATCAAAACACAAATAATTGCACCATCATCCAGAGTACCTAGTAATGACTGCAGTAACCTGTATATGCTATTTATAGCATGTGAAATTCGGAGAAATATGTACGTTGGTACTATGTTAAGATTTGAGATCTGTCCTGCTTACGTCAGATTAGGATTACAATGTCAATAGGGAATAACTCTAACAGTAAACTAATCCTTACTAAGTAGCATTAGTACACGAAAAATCTCTCTAAGACTAAATTTAACTTCATTCTTGAGATTGGGTAAGGATATTTACGTACCTATATACTTAAGTAGGGTTACTTTTAGCATGGAGCACTTTACCTAGTTAAAGTCACTTTCTTGGTTGGGAAATGGTGGGAAATAAGTTTTTACATATTTGGTAGTGCCTGACAGTTTCAATTACTATGTTATGTAATACAGATATTATATGCACATACAGTATACCATCTGCCTCTGCCATTAACCGTAACTTCTTAGATAAAAGGGGCTGAATTCTTAACTTACAGAATTATATACCTATAACGATTTCCTTCACAACGAAATCTCTTAATCTTTTACATGGACATAATAGTATATAATACAATGCATAATTTGCCTTGTAAAAGTGTCAAAGGTAGTATACTATAGTATTATAGGTTATGTTTACTGACAATGAGTGTTTGGGTATTCACTGTGCACATTATTTCGGGCGTGCTCAGCTTGAGTGTCAACCTGTTAGTCATGCTTCATCTGATCCAATAAAATGAAAGAAATTTCCCTTTTAATAGAAATTACTTTCGTTGAGATAATACTATTATCTAACAGATGCCATCATTATGCGTCCTGAAAGTTGCAAGCAAGATGCACTTAAACTTATGCTGAATGGGCCATAATGCTCTGTTCGGTATTTAAACAATTATTATAGCCAAATCAATAATATTTTTCTCAAACCTCTCGAATTAGAACTTGGTAAGAGTGCAAAGACCCCAAATCAGAGAGGAATGAATATCTAGGCAGTATCTCTATCAGTATTTATAATCGCGCGTGATTTCTATTATAATAATGATTTAATGATATTGATGAGAAGTCACATAAGAACTAAAGTGAAATGAAGTTGTTTAACTGTGAGATTAAATCATACTAAACTTAATTGTATTCTTTCTTACTTAAATATGTAGTTACGTCTATAACTTTAAACTTTGAAACAATTACAATTGTATATGTACTATATACAACGAAGGCTTTCTTTAGAGATTAACTGGCTATGTAAATTGTGAAGAAATGGAAGAAGACAAGCTGCGCTTAGTTAGTTCAATACCAGAAAGAGAAGAATGGTCATCGTTACTTCCATTCTTTTAACATCAAAAACTCTTGCAGTAATGCGGTATAGTTTAGGTATTTGTTTTCAATGGGAAGCGTTTTTCTGATAGTCAGTTTTCAATGCAGAGAATGCAGGTAATGATGGTTAAGATGGTCTAATAGCTAACCTAATATGGTATATAAAATGTTTGCATCTGCTTGGGCCCTTGCTACACTTAGGTATAACAGAATTCATGGTTTAGTGGATAATTCTCAGTGGTCTATTGTTGACTGCAGCAGAACATACATACGTGTGTGTAAAATGTCGGCACCACATCGGCACGGTGTGATTCTTTTATACAATATCGTAATTGGCTGCACTCTGTGCATGGAATGTAATGCAAAGAAAGAAATTTAGATCACCGTGCCATCCCAGAATCTTCCCTTTGTAACACAATGCAGTCTACAAAATAACTGTTGCACATTGTGTCCTCTTGTATATAACTAGTTCAGTGAATACCTGCTAATTTCTAAATTATTTTTGCAGACTTTTTACGCTATGTTATAGTTACGTGAACGTGTACACTTTTAGCATGATAATTTCTTGCACTAATGTAAATAACAATAGCAACTGATGTCCGTAAAGTACTACTATTGTTCGTAATTGTTATATGTACTTATGGTTAAGTAGTGAAATATTGGTAAGGTTGTATGAATGTGAATGCTTGCTGTATGTCTATTTCATAAATATGTGAATACGTATCAGTATGACAGTGGCTAGCCCAATATCCACTACAAACTGGAGTGCTGTAATGCTGTAAACAATTTCTTGATCCAATTTTGCACCTCTAACACCAACAAATATACGAGAACAGCAAGGCAAATTATATCAGCCAATATTTTTGTCACTGCTAACTATTAGTATCAAAGAAGTGAAAATGTTTGGATATTGAGATGTTGTTGGTACCTATATTCTAAAAATATATCGCGTGCATAGTTATTTATAGGACTTCCTAATTTTTGATTTTTAGGAAAGCTTCATTCGTAAGTACATACTTTCCATTTATGAATAACCCTAACATTAATATAAGGTAATTTTGGACATTCACGATAACTTTGTTAGGTTGCTAAATTCTTAGGCACATACAATATAGATTATATTGATAATCTATATATTATATATTATATGATTATAATACTACATAGACTATTTAAAGGTTAACATTTGCATTTTAATACTTCAATTTTAGCTCACTCCTTCTGTTCACTCTTTAGCTACTTAGTTAAGTAACTGTATTTATTGTATCATGGACCCTATTTACTCATTTTCTTGCTGCACTATAAGTATGTATAGTGTCAATAACTGCAAAGGACATATTTACTAATTGGGATAGAGGTTTAAGAAATGTTTATTGATTACGTTGATATCAATCTTGATCTTTAGTCGAGATGAAGAGATGATTAGGTCGGCTGTAATCAACCTCGAAGAACCACATTAAGGAAAAGCTCTCAGAAAGTTATCTCATTATAACATGGCATTGAAGGACCTGGAAACTCAAAACTAATAGCATTGTCATTCTTCGTTAACAGCGTATAGTGCATGTAGTAGTACAGTGTACACTTGGTTAATTTTTTCAAAGTCCGCACAAGATTTTTTGATGTGTTACGTACGTGTGGTTTGGTTAGTGTGTGTAATAGCACACAATTTAAATATCATAGTATTAAATTCTTTAAATCTAGTATATAATTGTATATAACTACAAACTGGACCAAATCCATAATTTAAAGTGTGTGACAGTATTAATAGGTACAGATCTCGTTCTTTAAGTTGCAACTACACATACTATTTAACATACTAGTTTAAATGAGGTAAATATATTTACTACATAAGTTATAATACATCAAAGGCAGGTAAAATGACAAATGTATTTATTTATGAAATGGCAATATACCTGTAGATTGTAGCAATCAATAATAGCATAGTATGTAAACTTAATTGTTACATTGTACCTAGAATACATACATAATAATGGCATTCATCCATCGTTAGACACACGTATACGATTTTGAGCAAAAAAAACAAAGAGCATATAAGTTATATACTACATGTATGTAGGTAGGGAAGCGAGGTAAGCACGTATAGACTAAAAGTGCATTATTAGATAAATGTTCAATCCCTAAGTAATACTGTCTACTATATATCTGAAACCACACAAACTACATTACCGATATATTCATATCGCATCCCATCGTCTATTCATTGTCATTTGGAAATTATTGAAAAGTTTAGAAAAACTTTCACTTGAAAGAAAACTGAAGTTACTTAAACTATTAAACATAATACTATATAACTTGAAATATTTGTAAATGTGAAGCAGACTTAAGTGAGCAGATCAGGCTTGGTTTTATTGACTCACTTTGTTTTGGTTTCTTTTAATATTGCAAGTAAACATTAAACGTGTTATATGTCCCACTAAATACACTTAGCCTTAAACTGCAAATTACTCGTTTCACATGTATTCGATAAGATGAGATCGTTTGCTTGTTATTCTTTTCTCTCCAAAGTATACAGTAGTTATGTGCTCACTATTCATCTTTTGGGGCTTAACTGCTATAGTAATTTCTCATATAATTGTATAATAACTACACAAAGAAGATAAAATTCTGCAAAGCTACTGGTGTGATCGTGTGATTTGTGCAAAAACACACCTTCATTAAATAGACTACATTATTATACTGTATCCGTAATAGACTCAACTCAGTATGCATACACATTATGCTATTTAATTTGTTTTGGTTTAAGTGGAAGCTTTACCAAAAATTTACACGCTAACTATACTCAGTCAGTGAATCCTGACTTCTCTTTTCTTTTTTGCTTCGCTTACATTACAGTTATCACATTACATTACTTCTTTTTAAAGTGATTCACTCTGACTGTGACACGCTGGGCAATATAAGTACATTGAGCTACCTACTACCTACCTACATTTGTATAATGTTTTCTGTACGTAATCTACACACGAAAACGCACGATGGAAAATTAAGTTTGTCACTTTTACTTTTAACGATGCATCTTAGCAATTGTATTGTGACTTACTGTATTGTAGTTTAAACCCAAGGAATTTGTATTGTTATTTGCAAGGCTAGACATTGCACGAGCACTAACCCCTCTGTAGACTCTGTTCTCTGTACTCCATAGTATAGTGCTATACATTTTTACATACTTATGTGAAATCATCAATATTATGTATTATTACGGAACCTGACCCCTTGCATTCTTGTTTTCTGTAGTTCTAATTTATAGTCTGGATGCAATGGATAGCTTAGCATTTCAGCATTTTACATAATATTATTTACTATTTATATATCTCCTATCGCAGAAGGTGAATATAAAAAGCATAAAAAACGTTAGGAACCAATGGTTCGGTATTCTCATTTTTTATTAATAATGATACATGTTTTAGAATCTAAAGAATTGAAATTTACTTTAAACTACATATTTAATTGCTGACTTCAACATTTATTGCAATCCAGTTTATAGTACGGTAAACTACAAGAATAGTAATTAAAAAGTTTGTCCCCTTTATGACATCTGTTATACTATTAAAAGTATGTATTACCAACAACAATTATAAGTAACTTGTAAGATTTATACCTATTTATTGTAAACAATTTGCAGCAAATTAGTCATGTAAGTCATGTAAATTAGTCAGGTAGTAAGCATATATAGTATTAATGTTAGCTGCCTAACGCACAGAGTGAACAATAATGCTTTGCAACTCCTATTTGCAGCATTACACTGCAGGAAGGAATAAAGTCATTACCTTTGCTTGTACTTGTAGTAACACTAACACGCGTCACACATGATGCTGGCAATGCATGTGCATTGCCAAGTATTTTTTTCTAATTGTGATACAATCAACCCCTTCAAACGGTAATCATACTACTTATGATCAAAAATGATACAGCGTTACCTGGTATGATACATAGACTATGTATCATAGTCTGTTAAACTAAGCTCTTACTAAGTGTCTACATAGTATTTTGTAAGTATATCATTATACCATTCCTAATTGTTTACTCCACTCCACATTGCAGCAGTACACATTTCTTTTAAAAATTATACGCTTTTAATTCATTATATGCAATCAGATGCAGCGAGAAGAAACCAAATAATAGTGTTAATACGAAGGATTGAATCTGCCAAGCATGAAAAGTTTAGCACTATCCTTCCTTTCTACATTATACAGTGCATAATAGCATTATAAGAATTCTACCTATAATGCATTTTTACGTGCCATGACCATAATATACTCTATAGTAATAATGTAAATATTAAAATATTTAGTTAAGATAAATATGTAGTGTATTATGAACCAAATATGCGTATGTACTAGGTTAATTCTATTAATACTAAAGACATAGAATACGAACATGTACTTTGTGATTATCATAAGCTCTTACACACTATCTAATTATTTTTCAGGCAATTTAATTAGTTGTATCAAAGATATTGTCTACGTATAGGCAACCAATTTTGTACAAGCGCGCAATGTGATATGCCTTTATGTATCTTTTACATTACAAGTTTACATTTCCGAAAGCAGTCTGTTTTTTTCAAATCTCGTATTTGGTAGGTATTGGTATCACTTTGGTATCATGATATTATATACTTACGTGACTTAAACTGATTCTCGGTTTCATGTCTAACTATAATTCAGGAAACAGAGGGTACTTTATTCCTATTCACTATTTTCAATCAAACATTGTTTTGCTTTCTTCTACTTATATAAAGGTGATGCCAAAATGTAAAGCGTGTATGCATCAATAATGTCTCCTGCTAAAGCTTACAAAAATGCAAAGTGAAGATATACCGGTATATTTTGTAAAGAATTATTCTTTTATCGCGTCCAGTTCTGCTGCTAAACAAAAACTATTGTTGTATTCAGTGTAGGTGTATCATTTGTTTATGCGTGATTGTTGGAAAGAGAGAAAATAAATTTTGGTTAACAAGATTCGACGCAATGAATTGTTTTAAGTGACAAATAGTTATAATAGACATGGAAATGATTGGCTTCAGTAAGATTGTTCCAAAGTATATTAAATTGGGCCCAAAATTACTACTTAACCAAATACTTAGGATAACAGCGTCAAATTATATTATTATACGACACTGCACTGCAAGTATCAAAGAAATGTGCTTGAAAGTGGAAATAAGTCCAATATTTATTTAATGAGGTAGAAATGAGTCACTGACTGCTATGCTGATTCTCAAATTATGGTGACAAAGAAATGGTCAACCCATTAGTGTCATTACTGAAAACAAATGTAGTTTGAAGTCAGTGTACTAATAAAGTATTTCCCCCTAAGTAGGCAACTCTGCAAAATTCCAAAATATGAATCAGCACTTTTAGATTACAAACACTAAATAGTAAGTAATGCTGTTACTGACCGTGGTAAGTAGGTGCTGAATTTTTAGTATTAATATGAATGCAATAACATAAATTTCATTTCCTTGAGACCTGCTATATACATAAGAAACTAAAATTCGTGCAGGTACTAAAACGTGCTGTGCAGCTGGTGGTGATATCAATAAGATACTGAAATACTGTAAGTAGGTAAGTATATTTACTAAGCAGTAAGTAGCAATGATTCAATTAAGTTGTTATAATTACAATCTAGAATTGTATAGCAGTTAACTTTTAGATTGACTGTAGAAATACCGACGGAATGGAAGGGGTACATGTATACTTATATAGTATTGCCACTGTGCATATTACAGTTATATTATCTGCTAACGAATTTTTGTAGCGTGCATATTAGTAGATGTGACTGGAAATGTAATAATATGCGAGTTAACGAATCTATCCCGAATACTAAACTAAACTAATCCATCCATGCAACGTCTGCTAGTATTCCTCATCCTGGTAACTTTTGTCATGCCATTGCCTAACTATTATTTTAATATTGCAGGAAGCGATGCCTTCAGCCAAAGTCGTGAAGACTCACATGTAACCCAAATAATGTCTCACCATGATCTCTCATCCCCTGCACAAGATATACTATTGACGACAGAAAGTACTTCCCTAGAAAATCATAGGAAAACGTTTGCAATTGGGTCCGTCGATGAAGAAGGTGACACTGACCTGGATAACCCTGATAGTTTCAGATATTTGAAGACTAAAAAGGAGTTTTCGGATAGAAATAAGACGAATAGCAGGGAGAATGATAATGTACAAGCAAAGCACATACAATTTGATACATATCTGGGAGGAGACAATGAGGTAAATAGCGCTACTACTACTCCACAAACTCATTCTGAAGAACCTATTTCACGTGCCCAAAATTTTAAAGTCAAACTAAAAGAATCGCAGGCACAATTGCTTCCAGTTGTACCAATTCAACTTCCTGCCCCTGACGAAAGTCACAAATACCATTATACGGATGATGCGGACAGTGAGTTCAATTCGTTTTCTCAGTTTGCCTCATCACACTCCCATTTGGACAATGTGGATTTCGTATTTGGTAACAATAGTCTGTATAGCAAGCCGAGAAGAAGAAGGAAAAAGTTGTCCAACACTATTCAAAAGTACATTTTTCCCGATTCAGATGCTGAAGATGAAGAATATCATATTAAACGAGCTTCACTCCCAATTTTAAAGCATGTAAAGCCATCATCCTCAGAGTTATCATCTGGTAATTCCAGTGACAGCTTCATGGCACTGGCTTCCTCGCAACATTTTCCTTCTCTTCACTTTTTTGACAATATAGTGGATGAATATCCTTTCCGTGTTAACTACCATATTAACGGCAACCCCAATAAACTGCAATATCATCGGCATTCTTCTGCTAGTTTAGCACCTGGCGAGAAGGATCGTCTTAGCCATTCTTCTAATAATTATCGTGCGTATCGTAAACGAAACAAAAACAGAAAAGATAAACACAATTATCGTAGCAGCGAGCTTAGTAATTCAAATAAATATGCCGATTATAAAGATAACCAAAATGATCACGCAGATGACAATGAGAAAGAAAATGAAAGTCAAGTGAAGCCTAGACTGGATGGAAACGACGAAGTTGTAGTCAACAGACAGGCGGATGAGATTTTTCGCATCCCGATACCCAATTCTACCTCAGCAGCAACAACATCTAAGAATTCTGACATCTTAGATGAAACCTTGAGTAACGGAGGAGATAGTGATAATGACGAAGATATAGATTATAACTTAAGTTCGATTGCTTCTTCATCATTTGGCATGAGAGAACATCCAAAGATTGCCAAATCTATTTATAGCCAATTCCCAAACGAAACAACAACAGGAGATGGTGCTGAGACATCGAATACTGAAATCGACGATGCTCGAGAAGAGAGAAGCGATGAAAATCGTGAGTCTAAGTCTAAGAACAATAATGACAATCAAAGCGAAATTAGTAATAAGTTGCAAGATAGTTTTAGTGAAACAAGTGATAGTGAAGATGACAAGGATTTCAGTGGAGGCAATAGTTTAATGATGCGACGGCGACCAAGGAGAAGTGTTGTCCACTTGTACGATATGGTCGTATGTGCCACGGGATGCAACCCTCTAATGTACAAAGGATATGGGTGCTACTGTGGATTCCTTGGCTCCGGGCTCACAGTCGACGGCATTGACAAGTAATCAATACATATGCTTTTATAATTTCATTGTGAAAAATAAGGTAATACCTGCTGCAACACAATTACAATCATGTACAAACGATAAATACTACTCTTTAACTACCTACCTATCCTCTATGTAACACTTTCTAACAAATAAGCATGACAATGACAACATAACGATGACATTTACGTAATTATGTTAATTACCTAAAATACCAATCAAAAAATACTGTTACGGAATTTCCCACGGCCGCATTTCTTGTAGTAGCTAACGCTGGGGCCTGTAACAAACCCCCAAGGGAATTCTTGTTCTCTTAAATAAATGGGAAACAACATGAGACACTTGCCCCATATGGCGTCCATGATAAAGCTAATAAATATCGGGGAGTTTATTACAGGTGTTACGATAACCAAGATGCTTCTGTTTAAAAATTGATATTGAACCGACAAGGACGTATTGCCATGTTGAGAACTTAAGTTTACATTGCTCACATGTATTTTAAAATTTTTCGTATTAGATGTTGCGCTAAGCACGACTGGTGCTATCATCATGCCAAGTGTCCACCTTTGCTCACCTATTTTGTGCCATATTACTGGACTTGCAATGATAATCGTCCTAAATGTGGTCAGTCACTTTTTGTCAATGTGATCCCTTTTTCAGTTACAATATCATAGATTATTTATTTATATGAAGATTAATGATTTTTTTACTGTTTTACCGTAACGAAATGTCTAGTAAGCGATTATCGAGGTTGGAAAGGAATCTGTGGGACCCACCTATGCGAGTGCGATCGCCAATTTGCCGAATGCTTAAGAAAATTTCCCTGTCCCCGCTCCAGGGCTATGTGTATGACTTCGCCATGGAGGTTCTGGCAAAATTTACTAATGTCACCGCCTTACCGCTACGGATAACAGGATAGAAGATACTTCCTTTTATTTGCATACATAGTGAAATGTAGGCAGCAGCGTTTATTAAAGTTTAATTAATTAATGTTGAGTTTAAATACAATTGTACTAACAATACACAACTATAGTCCCCTGAACTAAAGTTACATAGTTATTATTTTTGAAAATAATCTTTAATTGTCTTTTATATAATGTTTTTCCAACTATAAGGTACCCAACTCATTATTTTCATATCTGCTATTATGCAATATTATTATATTCTACAAATCCAGTTTGCCAAACCAGCCCTCATAGTATAAATATGTTCAATTAGTCATCAACACGTGTAAATATATTGATAGGTAACTCCTGAATTTCTCTTTGACATGGAAAATAATGTAAATATTCGCATATTTAAATGAAAGCATGATTTTAGTGATCTAAACATATTTTGTAAATCAGGATTTTTCTCTGGGAATTCAAAATGTTTGATGTCTAACCACTTGGCTCTTTATAAATAGACTCTTTACCCCTTGCATTACCATTGCCCCTTGGCACACGTTTATATAAATATTTGTCAGTGCAGACTGAACGCATAATAACTAAATGCATAACATTACAATTGTAATAATCAATTCATGCTCAATACACAAATTCGGATGTACGTTAATTGCTTATGCACAGATCAGTATATTACATTATATAACAAACATACATCCGAATTCGTAATCCTCGCTTACTTCATATATTTGTAATGCTTATTATACATACTAATTATACATAATATACATAACATACATAATATATGTTGAATATAATATTACTTACATGAGTACTCATGTTTGTACACAGTAAAAAATAAACTTTGCTTCTTGTAAAATTCAAGTAAATATTATATAAATATCATTTCAATTTTAGTAAAGCAATCCGGGGGAAAGGAGACAGGGAATTAAGAGCCAAGGGGTTAAGAAGTAGCATAATTTATTAAGTGGTTGAGAGACCACTTTATGCTAATGATGCTGCTGTCTGTCTGATTTTGTAAGAATTCAGCACTAAAGAGTTCTAAGCTGCATACTTTCATCAAAAAATGGTAGTTTAGTGACAATATTTAGCTCAACCACTTGGTTATACATATCCGTTTTGCAATGGTTATTACATATTAAGAGTTAATGGAGAAAGTTAATATATAGCATGAAAACTGATATTAGAAAAATACAATTATTATTTACCTAGTATTTGTCAGAAGAGACCATATAAATACATAATAAATACTTAAATACTTGTAAGTATTAATATTCACTGGCTAGTATTTAGAAGCCAACATTCATATAATAACCAAATAAGATCGGGGTTTGCGGTGGTATGTATGGTAATCCGAAAATCAAAACTGGTCGTGTTCCCCAGCCCAAGCGTTTCTTTTCATAAAGGCAAATAGCTGTAAGGTAAATTGTCATTGTGTATGTGTATGCAGTTTAGTCGGAGAAGATGTAAAGTAAATGCTGCCTTACCTTTTTTGTTCCTTGTAACTTTTTCTATATTAAAATTGTACTCCATTGATCCCTTACATAATATTGATGGTATAAGTGATGTAATTTATACCACCAATGCCCAATGAAATACATGTAATATATATGTAGTTTGTTTCGAGTCATATATTGTACTTATCGAGTTTTATACATAGTAGTATATATTTGTAGCAAGATTAAAATTATGGTCATTATAACCGATTATGTACCGTACATCTATGTATTGTCAGCTCTAATTAATTATAAATGAGCGATACTTTATCATGTCTGTTTCAGTAATCTCCACTCTCCCCTGTAATCTAATGACCTTATACAGTACTGTTAATATATATAAGAGGTACTTACTTACCTCTTATATTAACATACCCCAACTCATTCAGTTGAAGGATTTCATTACCATTTGCCTTGAGCTAAGCTAGCCTTCTGCTGATAAATCTCATTTACATATTTTTAATTTCAACGGATATAAATGTTCCTAAAGAGTTTAACACCTCACTCAGGTGCAAATAATATGAGAAGCAAAGTAAAGTATTATAGTGCCTGTAAAAGTGAAGAAGCTTATTTCCAATCCATGATTATGTTGGTGGATCACGAAGATAATAATTTATTATAGTCTGGGAATAAGTTGACACTTTGATACCTACTGTATAATATATGGTATCCAATTATGTAATTTTAGTTTTCATGTAATATGTATACCCAAAACGAATGAAGTAAGGATTAAGGCTAGTGGTACTGGAACCATTTGCATACAAACGATTAATTTTATTGTACAATTTTACGAATGTCATTGTATTTATGTTTTTTACACTTACATATTTACATTCCTTCTTTTAGACTAACTAAATACACACCAAATATTTCAATATTTAAGCAAAAAGTTCCCCCCAATAGGCAAAATGCATTGCTACTAAATAAATATTATTTATTTGTATAATCGCAGCCAAAATAAGCATACCAGATTTAACTCATGCGGTAAAGGGATTCCCTTATATGGATATAAGTGAACGCCCCCTGTAAGGGACAGATTTTTCCTGTCCCGCGAATTGCCCTTCTATACTACTTATATGCGGCTTGCACTGTATTAATATTAACTACCTAAATATTTTACTATCATAATCTTGTTGTATTAAGTACTAAAACTGAAAAGTTCTGTCAAATGTTGTTAATTAGGTATAGGACAGGCATATAATAATAGAACAATGTATCTTGCATTCATTATATTCAAATGTTTTGTAGCAGCTACTACAACAGTCATTATCAGGGTGCCAAGTTTATGTTGCGTTGTGATTTGATTGTTTGTGAACATTTTTTAAAAATCATATAATTGATAATGTAGTAGCATTTCAAAATAAAATAAAATAAGCAAGCGAAGCCGGCTATGACTATAGTGATATATACCGACCCGAGACCGTTTTCTTGTGCATTCATTTTAGTGTATGTATTGCATAATATTGCATAAGTTCGCATTTCGTATCTGTATTGCATTAGATTAGTCCATATATAATTAGCACATTACAATTACATTACATTTACAATTGTACATATCATCATATCACTGCATGGATGGGGGGATTATTGACGGGAGAAAGGCGCTGTAAATGAAGTGAAGACTACTTGAGTAACCTGAGGAAAATTAAGAACCATTAATAAGAACTTGAAACCTCTCGAAGGAAGAACAGAACCTGTGGAGTGGATGTAGTGAATCAGTGAATGTGCATCTGAAACCTGGAGGTCTCATACCAAAATTACAGATTTTCCTTCACTGGAAACTGTTTCCCGATAGTTAAGATTAGTCATTATTTACTTACTGCATTACTATTAGAACATCAAAGATTAGCGAATTTATTTGGAGCCGGTAAAAACCGAAACGGGTTATAGAGTTAGGAAACGGTTAACTTTTCTATGATGGCCACCGAAGCCGGTAGAATCGGGCCAGATTCAGTTCAATCCTCCGGCTGTGGTCATAGGTAATCAACCTATAAAAAGCCTTTAGTTGACCTTTCTAGATTATACTTATTATTATACACACATTATTATGTAGTGGTGCACTAAATTATAAGATTGCCTTAAAGTACTGTCTGTGTATGTATATATCTATCTATCTGTCTGAATTACTCAACATTTTTGAATTATGCTTTCAGAATTAAGTTATGTGTCCCCTGAATAAGAAATTCTGCAAAAGTGGACCAAATCGACCAATCCCTTCCATCCCCAAAACATACATCCAAAACAAACAACCCCGCTTCCATCCACAACTCCGCCCCATTTTCTTGAAATTCAACTTTTTTGAATTCTGTTTTCAGAATTGAGTGATGTGTCCCAGTGTCCCCTGAATATTATCCCTAAATAGTAGTCAACGGTTTCATATGGTTTCGGTTTCGCTTATAGGCGGTTATCTATGTCATGTCTAATAAATTACCACATTATTACATCTGTTTACCACAGTTTATTTTTAGCTTAGAAAGGTGGACAAAGACAAAGACCAAATTATTGCGTAATGCACAAATGCGCAATAACGTAATATATACAAAACAAATAGAGGAGTTTATTATGCACCCCAATTTTGCTTTTTAGCACATAAGTGTATGCATTCAATAGTACATGCACTATAGTACTAAAAAGCAAAATTGGGGTATACAAGAAACTCCTTTATATGAATGTGAAATAGAGGTCGTTTACCTAGGTTCGTTCTTTGTCCATCGCCCCGTTCCAACTTCATCCATCAACAACGCAACATCTGGTAAATATTTATATAGCAGATAGCACTGGCAACAGAGGTTTTTCTTATGTACCCCATTTTTGGTGTTTAACACATAAGTGTATGCACTCCGGAGTGCATACACTTATGTGTTAAACACCAAAAATGGGGTACAAAAGAAAAACCTCTACTGGCACTGCTGCACTGGCTGCACAATATTGAAGGTCAAAGCAAATCCAACCTTTTCAAATACTCGGTAAACAAGAAGGCATTCTACATTCTACACACTACACGGTCACCCGAAGGTTATATTTATGAACACTTGAGTGCGGTCTCGCAGTGCACTACACTTTCAACTTTAATTGAATCTTAATCTTTAATTCAATTAAATCTTTCTGTAATCATATTCTCTTATCCATTTTAAGAACACTACTGGTCAGTGGCCAGTAAGAAGAATCCGTAGGCCTATTAAAACGCGTTCCAGTGTTGACCTTGCTATTGACCTTAACTCGATCTTTCAAATTCGGATCCCCATCAAATTGTACTTTCAATTTCAATGTCCTTCCAATAGTTCCACTTTCCACTGATCAGCCAAGGTGCAAAGATGAAGTTCCCATACATTGACAAGAATTGGAAGTTCAAGAAAAAGAAGTTCATCTGTAAACCAAACCAATTATGTAATAGTGACAAGTGGAGAATCAAAAATGGGTAAAATGACAAATGAAGGTCATTGTGTCCAGGGTGAAGAAGGTGAGGTGCATGTACTTGGCTGTTCACTTATAAATGTCAAAATTGATTTCAATTTTCTAAGTTTGTCTGCTAACAATCATTCAGTTAAACCTTCTTGTATCTTGCAGCAGTTGCAGCTCCCTTCAGCCTAGCCCGATTTTGGAAATTCTGAAGTGGGGTATCTACCATCGTGGATAGTTATTATCCAGTTATTCCAGGATTTCATTTTTCAGTGAGTGGATGAAGAGAGAGGAGCGACGATTCTAGATCTTTGAAGAAAAAAGGGATAATCCAGAATTTTGATCCAAGTCCCACGGAAAAGCTAACCACATTCTTGAGATTATCCAGGGATCACAGGTCGGTAAGTATAAGTAACTATTTTTTAAGAACAATTCTTTACCATTTCATGTAGATCTCTTTCATCAGCTAAAATAAGGCTGAGACTCAGTTTACCAGCTTAGACGAAATGCATCTTTGTGGGTAGAGTCGGCAGAATATAAATATTATTTCGTAATTCCTAATAATGTACTTAATTTAGTTTGTGTATTTCCAGGTTGCGAGTTAAGCATTTCTACAACTTTTAGTATTATTATTTAGTATTTCTACAACTAGTCAAACAAAGGACTCTCTGTCTGTCCCCTGTGCAGTGCCCTGTTGTGTAGTAACATTCGATTCGAGAAACGTATCCATTTATACTACAGAACAATGCATAGAAGAAATGCGCCTCCGTCGTTGACACTTGTAAAGATGGAAGTGCACAATGAGGATGTAAAAATTAAAGTTGAAGATTATATTAAGCAGGAAAAGGTGTACTATCCTCCAGAATTTATACTACAGGGACTTACGTAAGCATTTATTCTTGTTACTGCAATTTAAAATAGATTCTCTATGTCACTGTTATATACCAGAAAATAAGTACTAATAAAACAATGGATCATGTATTCATAGGAATCGGTCTGGTAAGAACGGAAAGCCGTATGTTTGCCCCGTTCCTGGATGCCCAAAGGCTTACAAAAACCCGAATGGAATAAAGTATCACGCCCAATATGGGCATAGTGCGACACAACAGTAAGTCAATATAACCAATTGTCAATTTGCTTCATTCCATTCCATTCCCCATTTTTTGTATTTTTTTACGTAATAATGCTATTTACTATTATTTATTTATTTAAACTTTAAAGCTACATCTGTGAGTGTGGAAAAATTTACACAACTCGACATGGGTTAATGGCTCATAAGAAAGCCCACCAAACTCCAGAGGAACGCTTGCAGCGATCGAGAAGGGCAAAAAATGATACTCCTAAGGCTCCTAAGGGCCGAACAACTGTTAATTCTCGATCTTCAGTTGGCAACTTGCAAAGTTTGAGTAAAAAGACCGTACACCAGAACGAAGCCGAAACGGAGATGAAAATGTGCGTTAAACTAAATGATCATCGTTATGCAATGGACGTGGATGGTAAGTTAGTTCGTACTTATATGTTGCTATAAATGTTACATACATTGTTGAAAAAGATACATATAATGGAAATCGCTCTCTTTCCTCAAATAGCTTTACTTATATTTGAATATTTAATATTTAGACACAGAATACTATGGACCTTTCAGTAATATAAAACAAGAAACAGATTGTGAACTTTACCTTAATACGGAACAAGAAAAAGATTTTGTATTTAGCAGAAACATAAAGCAAGAAGATTTTGGGCTCTGTAGACATATAAAGCAGGAAGAAGATTATGGACATTGTAGAAATATAAAGCAAGAAGAGTCATCACCGATCAGCTCCTTTAAAATTTCTTCACCTGCTCCAAGCCCATCCAGCGATGACAGAAGTTGCAATCCGGATCCATTTCCTACAGATAGTAAAATCGGCAATTGGCATCCTAATTTTCAATACGATACGTTCGACTTTGGTGTTTCTGTTTCTTCACCGCCAACACAAAAAAACACTGAGGAAATTAAGCAGGAGAAGGAAATTAAGCAGGAGAACACTTATTATTCTCCAGAATTTATACTGCAAGGACTTGCGTAATTAATTTTTTGTATTTTAATTTTAAATGTGGGGATGTACTGATAAATTCTATGTAATGCTTAATACTTAATAGATTGCCTTGATTTATTTACTAACTTTTGTTATATTATGGTATGTGTTCGTAGGAAGCGGTCTAGTAAGAGTGGAAAGTCGTTTGTTTGTCCCGTTCCTGGATGCCCAAAGATTTACAAAAACCCGAATGGACTAAAGTATCACGCCCAATATGGGCATAGCGAGCCACAACAGTAAGTGGGTGTAGGTTTAACCAATTTACTCCATTCCATTCATTACTTCTATTTAGTACATGTACCTAATGTTGCAATCTATTTATTTAAACTTTAAAGGTACGGATGTGAATGTGGAAAAGTTTACACAACTCGACATGGACTTATGGCCCATAAGAAAATCCATCAAACTCCAGAGGAACGCTTGCAGCGAACGAGAAGGCCGAAAATTGATACTCCTACGGCTCCTAAGGCACCTAAGGCCCGAACAACATTTAATTCTCGATCTTCAGTTTGGAGTGGGCAAAGTGTTAGTAAAAAGTCCGTACGCCAGAACAATGCTGAAACGGAGGTGAAAATGTGTATTGAATTACTTGATCATCCTTATGCAATGGACATAGGAGGTAAGAAATTAAATAATTGGCAATTTTGTAATCGGCTTATATTTAATGGAATCATAAAAAACTCAGTTTGCATAACTTTATGACTTTTATCATAACTTTATTCATTAGGTATACCAAAACAATATCCAAAAGCCAAAAGAATACTGCCCATAAAAATACTTACTTTCCCATAACTTCTAGTAAAATACCATAAGAAAAACTATGTTAAGGATTAATTTGTTACAAATAATTAATAATTAATCGCTTTTCAACTGATTAAATAGCTAACTATCGATCTTTAATTGATTATTGTAATTAATTAACCATTAATATCGGGGTTTTTTAATGGTATTCCACCAAAAGTTATGTGAAAGTAAGATTTTAATGGCGATTAGTATTGTTATGTCTTTTGGATATTGTTTTAGTATGATGAATAAAGTAATGGTAAAGTAAGTCAAAAAGGTATGGCAATAATGGCAAACTGAGTGTTCTATGGTGCCATTATTGCAATCTTTCGATTTCCTCAACTAGTTTGACTTGTGATTGCATTATTGCATTTTAATATTTAGGCAGGTCAGAAGGTTATGGATTATGCAGAAATATAAAGCAAGAAGAAGATTCATCACTGGTCAGGATTTCTTCACCTGCTCCATCCGTCCATCCGAGTCCTTCCGAGGATGATTCCAGATCTGATTCATTGTGTTCAGAAAGTAAAGGCTATTGGCATACTAATTTTCATTACAATACATTCGACTTTGACGTTTCCATGTTCTGTAATTCGGCTACTTCACTTCCAACACAAGAAAACGCTAACATAGCAAAAATTTGCGACTATGGAAGCTGTCATGATTTTTTTACCACAGAAGAGGAGTACAAACATCATATTACCATGATGCATCCAGGAGGTACACATATTTCATTCATTAAATGAATAAACAAATGTAATAAGTTAACATAGATTAGATTAGATTCAGTAAGAACGGAGTTATATGAGTCATTTAGAATGTCTGACAATTTACAGTAGTGCAGGTGACGATGTGTACTATAATAATATGGGCCTGAACGATTTGGCTATAAGTGATAATGACTAATGCTATGCACTATTTAATTAATTTTACAGGGTCTAACAGACAGGAGTATTTTGAACGCGTGTTACTGGAAATAATGACTCCCGACTCCGTGGATTTGGGAAATATTTTCAATAACGGGTGTACCATATAAAATACCGTATTATTACCATTAATTGAAAAACATAATTTAATATATAATTCTAATAATTATTAACACTATTAACGCACGTCCGTGGCACGTAATTAATAATATATAGTTTATATAGAAATATAGAAATACTTTAACTTAATACCGATGTAGATAAATGCATGTATAGTATACTAATGCAATCCTTAATAGATTAATATTATCTATACTCTTTGTACGCGTTACGCTAAATTAAAATATTTATGATAGGCTAAGTTTCGAACTTTATACGTGGCGTTATATTATATATTACGTAATTATTTCGATAGTTGTTTATTTGTATGTAAATTTTGTAAATACAATAATTAGTAAGTATTATTTATTACATCCGCAATAATTCGAAATTGTAATAAATCAGCGTGTGCTGTGACATTTAAGCGAATGATTATCTTCGTGAGTTTTTGTCAGCAGGCATAGATTTAAGATGATCCAATATTGTTTTTACTTTTTCAGCAGTGGCACGATCTGTTGCAATACATTTAGAGTACACATACTGCAACCCTGACTCATCTTTTTGGTTAAATGCTATTTTGGCTGCTTCTTCATAGTACCTGCATTAAAATTAATTTAAATTCTTATAAATGTTATTCCAAAATTCACTAAGATTAGGAATTTGGAATAATGTGTTACTTACTTAGCTTGTACATAGTATTTAATTTGCACATCTTCTTTAACTTTTGGCAAATATTTTAGAGCTTCAGTCCTGTTTCCATACTGTAAGCAGACATCTACAAAATCCTACAAGGAGAAAAGCACGTTGTCAACTCTTGCATAATATGTACTGTACAAACTATCTATACAAATCGCTGACTTTTTACCTCATATCCTCCAGGCATTTTCTTAGCTTTGGACATCTTTTCGATTTCTATCCAGTCATGCATTTCCCCGAGTGTTTGAAGTTTTATTAGCCAGTACCTGAGAAAAGAATTTCAAATATATAATCTTAGAAGCGACTCTGTCATATGAAGATGAAAGGAATAATTTCATTGCAATAAAAGGGACCCATACATTTTATCCGTAACCTTAAACTCAGTTCGTAGATTCTCAGCAAGCTTATTTTCCTTTAACATAAGTAGTTCTTTTATTGTATCACGTAACGGTAAATCCAAAAATGTTTTACCAAACTTTTGTTCATAAACTTGTTGGTGTTTCAAAAGCTTATGTTGTTCATCGCAAATGGATACCATGAAATCGTTTTTGGCTTTCTTGAATTGTTCTTGGGCGGATACTAGAGCAGCTAAACGACTCTCCAGTTTCTAGAAAGGGCATTCATTTTTAAACATGATAAGAACGTCGACGTTATGTATTTGGGATACTACGAATAGCAATTTTCTTACATTTTCGGAGTAGCTATCTCTAATTGAAGCATTTCCTTGGGCGATGTAATCATCCTCCTGCTCATAAATTAAACGCACTGCATCCCGATCGTTTACAGAGTTACAATATTTAATATATAAACTTTGGGCCATTGGATATTTCCTTATCAGCATCTGAATTCAAACACAGAAGAAGGTATCGTTAGGAACTCCAAATGGGGACTCAATGGCTATTATTTTGTTTTTTATTATCAATAAATAATATAAAAATAGCTTACCAAGAAATCCGAAAGTGGCATGTTGTCTCTTAGTTGCAATAGTACTTTATATATTAAATTCGAATCCCCACTTTCGACTGCTTTGTGAAGAGCTGTGGCACTATCGCCTAGTTGCAGGAACAATGGTACTTGCACACTTCTTCGGATTTCATAGTGCGCCAGCTGGACAAATCAATAACTTTCAGTGAATTATCGCATAAAGATAATATAAAAAGAGACGCTATAAGCTATGATGATATGCTTACATTTAGAGCCAGTTTCTTTCGTCCTGCCTCATAAGCTTTGTTAGCTATTTCACTATAGCTAATATTTGAGTCAGATTTTAGTTTGGAATGGATTTCACTAGCTAGTCTGCTCTCTTCAATATGAGTTTGCCCAACCTAAGAAGATGTTTAACAAATTATAAAATTAGTTGCCTTCTCCAAAATTTCGACATTTTTAAATTTAGTTAATAATAGTACATGAGCATGATATTAAATTGGAATTACTTTGTAGCATGCCCAATGAGCCAGTATTCGGGATCTTCCTTGAGACTCACGCAGTTTCAAGAATTCTGCTATTTTTATCGCCAAAGAATATTGACGCCGCAGAATCAGACGGTCAATTAAAACAGGGACAGTTAAGATTTCAAGCCTGCATATTCAAAATAAGTTTAATAAGTAATTAATAGTGGTTTAATAAATAACTCAAAAATTAGAAAATGTTATTCAAGTTATTGATTTCTAAACAATAATGTACGAAAAAATATTACTGTGCGTTGGTTAAAGGAATGGCAATTTTAAAATCTTTAACTGCGTTCAAGATTCTAAGCATCTGACACATGTGAACGTAATTTTCTGGACTATACTTGACTAGGAAACATTTTCCGAATTGAGCAGCCTGTAAAGAATATAATTTATTTTATAATATTAATATCTGAACAATATTATATTATATTTATGCGTGATGGAATAATACTTAAGTATCTACTTTTAATAACATTTTTTGAGCAGGAGGATAAAATTCATGGCCTGCGGCTTGAATGCATTCTTCCACTGCTCTCTCGATATCGCTTATCATTCGAATATATTCGTCTGCCTTGTGACTTCCTTCTAAATATTTTTTTGAAGCTTCTAAAAGCACAGATCCGGGGGCAACGCTACCAATTCCAAAGATATCCCTTGTAACTTTCGGCACCAACTGAAGTATTTCATGGGAGAAATTGGCAACTATCCGTACACTGTCGATTTCGGGAATTAAATAGAATTGACTGTCCATTGCTAACGATAAAGTGGACCCTTTGCGGTCCACTAATAAAAGAGAGGTGTCCCAACTCATTACCACGGCATCTTCTCCACACCTGAGAGAATTATACAACATAATTTTAGAATCTTTAACCAACCACTTACGCCTTTTTTAATTGTGCATAAGCATAGAAAAATTGAAGTGTACAAAAAGCGTTTGTCTCATGTATATAATTACCAAACTATTTGCTTCGGCTTCGTTCTTACTCCTGACGAATGTTCACAGTATTTTTCACTGAAATCTGCCTTTCCTAACCACAATACTCCAGAATCAGTAAGTAGAGTTATATGTGACCCATTCAAGGAAACGGAAATGTACGTTATTGGAGAGTTTACTCCAGCCTTGGACGAAAATTCTGGATACACTTGACTGCATTTACTAGGGTCCACTAAGTAAACGAGGGTATCCCTGGCTGCTACAATTTGAGTTTGACGGTTGGCAGAAATCACTGACCATGCTGTAAATGGAACTTCTCCAGGCACGAAAGCACATCTACGGACTTTGGCATCCTTATAGTTGTTCATTACAACAAAATTATCTTTAGTTGTTAAATACGCCACACCAGTTCCATTGCTACTGGGAAATATCTCCGCCTCAAATGCCTTTTCTTTTGATTCCTAATAAAAGTAAAAAAAATCGTAAAAGCACTACACGTTTTAATGTCAATCATAATTTAGTCCATATTTTATGTGTATGTTACTTACGGAACTAATTAAACATTGGACAGTTTGCTTAGATGTTCCAAATAAGTTGTATACAAGCACGTTTCCGTCTTCCTGAACACACAGCAAGTCTTCCGATGTTGACCAGCCCATTTTTATCAAAACTCCTGAGTCCCACTGTTGATAAAGAGATCATCAAACATTATTAGTACACAATTTAAGCAATCCTTTTTAAATATTTGCAAACATACTATATACTATAATTGCTTCTAAGAAAAGGAGTTTTATGATGTAAGAGGTAAACCTTTATTGGAGATATTAAAACTCCTGCAGCCGTATAAATATTAATAATCGGTTTTGCGGGTACACTGGGCGTAACCCTCAAGAACTTCTTGTCGTCCCGTATGGTGGCTAAAGGCCCACCGTAGGTTGCTCCAACTAATGCATAGTTGTTTAAATCCATTTGGGCACTCCATGTCATTGCATAAAGCTCGACTTTGCGGTAGAAATCAGTGGAGGTATTTTGACCTGTTCCCGCAACTGCATGCCAATCTCCAGTGTAAAAGACACTCATTTTTGCTAAATTACAACTATATAAATGTAAAAAATGTAGAAATTTTTGGATGTCCAAACTCCAAAACTCAAAGATGAAGAAAGGTTCTTCTATCGAAAACCAAAAACTGAAACAACCAAAATGGAAATATCAAAAATATTAAACAATCTGACCACTGGAGACGCAGCAACTGTCCAACCTTGTAGAATGGCACTAATAATTAACTGCAATTAGATCCTGCAGTAACATCAACATTTTTACTTCATATTTCAATAGTTTCACAACAAAATTAAAAACTATAATATATTATTATTTTGACATTGGATTATTGACATTTCAGATAATCACATGAATTAAAAATACGCGCTGTCATCAGCCAACCTTATGGTGCTGGATTTAGCATTTAGCACCATGAAATGTATCTCATTTTGGCATGCGGCTTGATGCTTGCAATTTGCAATATACGCCCACAATACAATGACAATGACAATTTGGCAGTAAATTAATGATGACTTTGTGACAATTAATGTTTTGCATAAAGGCCACCAAGGTGGCCTATGAAGGGAAACCTGAGTCATAAATGCAAAGTTCCTTCTACCTTCATTAGAATAGAAATACAATGCAATCCAAAAATACAGCGCGGAACGTGATGAGTAAGCATACATAATAGTAAATGTTGGCATCGTTTTGCTATGTTTAACACACTTGTAAACTTAAGTTAATCCAACTTTCATTGCCGTACGCCATTTAACCGTTAAATTGAAATGCAACCCCTTCTTAATAAATATTTATTATAGATGTGTTGGTGCTCAATACTCAAGTTAATTAAGCCTACATTAAAGTAATTTGTATTTGTAGCGAAGGTAGAAGGAACTTTGCATTTATGACTCACGTTCCCCCTCATAGGCCCCCTTGGTGGCCTTTATGCAAAACAATAAAGTAGGAAATAGGATGCAGAGTAGGGGTAAGATAGTGGTCAGGGGTAATCAATTAAACATGCATAATTAGATGGTAATAATGGACCACTTTATAAGCTTTAATTTTACGAAGACCGCATAGATTTATTTAAATCTCATAGACTTTCTTCTATGCAATATTCTCTGCAATATGCAATGGGCAAGTAAGTGCAAATCAACGGGCGGTAATCCCCATAGTAAATTTCGAAAAATCGAAATTGGGTGGAGTGGGTGATTTTGTGACGTAGTAGGG
>JAQFYC010002571.1:0-24882 GCA_034694165.1 Tomocerus mixtus | reverse complement strand
TAATGTACCTTTTTCTAATGATTGAAAAAATGAACTGCTAGATTCCTTTGTTCTACTCATGGATTAAATGGTAGCCTTTTTATACATGTACTATGTAACATTTCGTAAAATATTTCAAAGCCCTGAATTTCAACTGGAAGAGTTTGCCTATTATATATGTATGTACAGTTAAATAAAGTTGAATGAGGAAGTACAAAGATTATAATTTTTTTATGGTTCACCTAATGTTCTCCAGCCCAACCTCTGTACGCAGTTGAATGTAGTTTTGTCGATAACAATAACTTTGTTGTGTTAAGGTATTTTTTTTTCATCCCGTACCTATCTCAATCAATCTACTAGTATAGCTTCCCTTTGAGAACTTCGTTATCTTCACTACCTATTTGCCTATCTTGCCAACTTGTTAGTATTTTCGACAGACATCTTCTACACAAGGTTTGCCAATTTATGGACCTTTTTGCAAGGGTAGGGATTTTGCCAATTACTTTGGATAAATGGGGAATACTACATAGGTACATAATAGCAGCCGCAGTATACATAGTAAGACCAAGATCTGGTTTTGTGGTGTAGCCGGTGTAATGAACTTGAACTTATATAATTTTTTCTCTTGAAATATTGTCTCTACCCGGCCGTCTGCGGTCCAATAAAGCAAGGAAATACATAAATGCAATGCAATGCCAATAATTATTGGCCATTTGACTGCATGCAAGTGCAATGCTGCACTGATGCAGTCTAAATTACAATAATACTCTACCTAAGTTATTTCTTCGTATTTACAGTTTACAGTATCATCGGTAGGTATTTATTTGTCTCGGCAGCAACATAATATTATGGTCTGGTACTGGTAACATCATAAAAGTTACATATATTATATTATGTGTATACCTACAGATATATACATGAAGTATTAAGTACCTAAGAAAAATCTAATAAAAGTATAATTAATTAAGATTCATATTTAAAGGTACATACAGAAGTTTAACTTTAGTCAAAGACAGAAGAGGGACGACTGCTTCAAAAAACACACTTACGTATTATAATATTTATAAATCGGAGATGTTTCTACAAACTACATAATATATACATACACAACGGTAATAAAGGTTCTATTCTATCTAGCAATATTTAGCAATCTCTTCTTTATAACAATTGCATCTTAAACCACTTTTTATGGCTAGTTTAATAATCTCAGTACCGATACACACAATTAAATATTAATATTATTGTGATGTAAATTATATATGTAGGTAAGTAAGTAGATAATTCTTAACGCAAGAAGCTAAATACTTAATCATTAATACAATATAATATTTTATAGCCTACTATAAGGATCATTACAGTAGCCACTAATTTGATGGCATGATTCTGGCTGCAATCGATCTGCGTGGATTCCTCGGCGGACCATTCTTGCCCTGTGGTGTAATAATCTCGGATAGACACTATTCGTCCGATTTCTGGGATTGGACCACAAGCGTTCAGCAAAAGCAGCACTTCTTGGCCATAATTTCATTTCCATGTTGAACTGATCCACCTGGAAAACAAACATTTGTGTCAGTTTTTGCTTTTATTCAAAAATGTACAAGGGAAATTTTTTTATTAAGAAAAATAAGTTATTAAAATACCTTTTCCGACCATAATGTTGCTTCTCCGCCCAAAATAAGTCCACTTGTTAGAGCGTGGATTGATGCGTTAGCACCCAAATGATGCTCAGCAATTTTTACTAAATCGTTGTCGTATAAATTCTAGGCAAAAATAAAAAATCAATACCTACAGCTCATTCCGTCCGTCATTTTGACACAGAAATTTTATTTTTATTTAAGAAATTTATGTCTCAAATAAAAAAGTCTAAAAAGTGTCCTAAAAGCAAAAATGGATATAAAGAATTCTCTAAAAGGCATAAATACGCAAATTCACTTAACTAACTTGAATGAGACTTAGGACCAAGACATAAAATTGAAAACCACGAATAGAATACAGATGATAAAAATATTTACCTGCCAAGTTTTAATTGTCCAAAAATGATCACGGCCCAGCCACGTTCCAAAACCGTGATCCAAATAAGTGGCATCCACATTTGAGAACACTACTCTATAGTTTGCTTGTAGAAGATCCTTGATATCTGAATGTGTTGCTGGAAAAGTCAAAATGTCAATTAGTCAATTAAATTAAGAGCATGAGCAGGTAGTTTAAAAAGAAACAATAATTTACATTCATCATATGCAGAAATAAATTATCGTTTAACTTACACCCAGTCCATATCTGAATGATGTAATCTGCAGGGTTCAAGAAATGTCGACCTCTTGTTGTCATGTCTGAAGTCCAGACCATTGGGGTAATGTAATTCCCATTATTTGACTCAATTAATTTGTTAAATGCTGTAAATAAGAAATTGCATAATAAACTGATAACATCTCCACATAGAACTACTGACCTATTGCAATCTATAAATATTACAGCGACAACATGCTTATTTCCATTTATTGCAATTGAAATTAATTTAGTTACCTCTTTCTTGAAAATATCCCCACAGATCCATTAAATCAATTGAGCTTCGATTTCTCTGCCAATCCCTTATTTCTTGCTGATAGTACCAACATTGAAAAAACACTTCATCCCCACCCATATGGAAAAGATCTTTGTCAAAAGCCTCCAACATGTCTTTATATATTTCTCCTGTAAATTTTTTAAGCATGAAACAATTATTATCTAAATAATTATCTACGAATGTATAGTTTAGTTACTTATTATATTAAGAGCTTGTTTATCTTAGTACCTAAAACTAAATACGTATAATTATTTAAAGGATTCAGCTGCCCACAAGGTGGTTGTCCACAGTAAGAACGCCAAGGTTCTTGATTAACACATAAAGCCAAATCACCAAGTCCTTCCAGAGGACCCCATTGCCACCCATTTCCTGCATGAGCTGGCTATTAAATACAAATCAACAATTAATTCATATATGTTAACAATTGCAGCAATTACGTACAGGAGACGATTGGAAATTTAACATTTATTTTCTTACCGCATCGAGCTCCGGAAGAATTTTAACTCCCCGAAGACGCGCATACAACACCAAATCCTTCACATCTTTCGGGGAATATATTTGAGCTCCCGAGTAGGCTCCATATTTAGTCATCTAAGGATATGGTTAACAAGAAAAATTATAATTATTATGTTAGGGACATTCTGGAATATATTCTATAATGATATGAACCCCTCGACCAACTATGTATTCGACAATATTAGATTTATTTCTACCTGTGGAACTCTCCGGGAGTAAAATGGAAAAGAATTTGTGTCCGTAATGTGCTAAAATTAAAAATAAATTATTGTAAAATTATCTAGGTAATTTCTACTCTAATTTGCTAGGAAATAATTATAAAGATGCCATATTGTATCTACACAGCTATACAGATATAATAAGTAGGTACCCAATGTAAAATATTCATTTTGTTATAGGACATAGCATCAACCATCTTCTTTAGATAAAATATTGGAATAAAGTTCCGTGAAGTGTCAATCATTAGTCCTCTATAGCGGAAAGCTGGACGATCTTGTATTGTGGCTTCGCTGACAATCTGACAAATTATTTATAAATTAAGCATTTAGCACATTCAAGTTATACTATAGTTAATTTCATAGTATATACAACTAAAAGTACCTACAATACTTTTTATTGTTGGGAAAATGCGTTTATTCAAAGTAATAAGGTACGTATTGGTAATCCAAAAGCTATATGTGAATATTAAAATACCTGGAGACATTCATTCTCATCGTCGTATGCAATGAGTTGACCCAAAGTTTCTAAACCGTGACGAACTCCAAAGTAAGTTGTCCCCGTTATATCGACATGAATTTGTCTTCCAAATCCCTGAAACAGAATTTATAGTCAGATAAATATTATATAAATGAAAATAATCTTTTTGGGGAATTATTTGCCACATTATATTTAAATAGCTGGAATAATTTTGTAATACAATATTATTATAATTTATAATAGATTATCCATTTCTTTCCAGCTGCAATAGTAATAATTAAGATGGTATAATCGTAAACTGTATCAATATGAAATATGGAATAATCCATATGCCTACCATTGTATTTTTCCATGCGTCATATTGAGTGAGATAGCTTTGGATTATGCCACATTTCATATTTAGATAGTTTAGGATTTGTAATTATGACAAGGACGATTTAATGTATCAATACAAATATAAATACAGTTAATTTTCTTTACTTCAGCTGAAACTGTAGTTGTAATCAGCAATGTATAGCTTTCGTCAGTATTGAGAGTAATTCTTGTGTCCGTACTTTGAGCTCTCAGGTTTATTATTATTACATTGTCTTCAATTCCTCTTCCTTGAGATGTAGACGGAAAGGCAGATGCGCCTTCTGATTTAGGATGCAACTAGATATGCAATCATTGTCATTTAGAAAATGCATATTTCTTTCCATGTATTTAGAGCGTATCAACGTATACAACATTGTCAAAATAAATAGGCACTTAGTTTAGACTAATTAATTTATTAAACTAACCCTGAACAAGCGATCCAATAAAATATTTCCAGAATAACCAAGCATAGCCTTGACAGCTTTATGTGGAGCTTGAATTGAAGCCACTTCAGCATTTTGAGGGTAAAATGCAACCACAAAAGGGCTCAATTGTGTCTAAAATTGCCAAAAAACATAATCCTGTTAAATAGGTCCATATACAAGAAAGTTCATAAACATTTTTATAGTTATTGACTTATTCCATGATATTAATCTCGTAAAAGGTCAATTTGGTCAATAAATATCATATCTATTAGGCAATGTTGGCAAAATTACAAACGGTAATACTTTTATCGTTGGAAATGGCCAAAGTGGTCCGTAAAGCCCACAAGTTAGCCAGCAAACATCAAGTGGCACTTTCGCTTCTCCAGTACTATTTGCTAATTCTCTTTGACACGAGAATCCATCAATGCACCGCCATGTCCAGGGAGATTTACTGCACAAAAACAAAACCATAACAAATGAATGCATTTAATTTTGTAAGTGGACAAACAAGACACTTAATATGATCCTGACCCATATATTAAAAAACATTCATAATAAATATAACTTTATATAATGAAAAGTTCCATCTCCATCACAGTATTTTTCCAGTGTTCTGTTTAGGTATGCACTTAACTGACATTGACATTAATTTAGCTTGTTTGCTTTTGTTTATAGCTGCCTATTGTCCTTAATTTGCTAAAAACACAACAGTCCTAATAAAAAATTGAATATATAGTTTCCACTTCCAACTTCCATAATTTCCAAAAAAAAACTCTTCTCCAATCTCAATAAAATAGTTTAAAATGAAGCAAAATCTTATGAATACATAAACTATCAAAACCTGTGATGTGATATTGGTAATGTTTCGTACTAAGTAGCACTGGATAACGCTCTCCCCGTTCCAGCAGAAGTTCGGTATGTAGTTGACGGAACGGATGTTTCCGTTGTTTCAGCTCCAGGAAGATTCCGTGTATTTCCTCTTCCGCCATTTGTGGTTTCCCCGAGGACTAAATTAGAGCCGTCGGCAACACTATCTGATGACGCCGGTTGTAACGCCAATGAAGGATCGCAAATTGAGAATATCACAAACAAAAATGTACTAATAAATAAAATCTTTGGTACTGCAAATTTTCTGCGATTTAAACTTTCGTCCCCTTTTTTCTTTGCAATCTCGCCTTTGTTTCCATTTTCGAGCTTCCTTTGTTCTCGTTCTGAGAAAATGCTTTGAAAAAGTTCGATCTGGTTTTCACAGTTTTCAGTGCTTTCGTTCGCACTGTGAAAATCGTGGCTCAGGTGTGGAGCCATTATTTAAATGTTTTCTTTGTTAACTGAAAATCTAAAAACTTACAAGGGTGCTATATCTTACTGTATGCGTCTGCAATTAATTATTGTGCTTTCTTATCTTTATAGCTTAGCTGATTAAATCGTTTTAGAACATTTACAATTACAGCAGTTCTCAGTTTGTAAATTATAAAGAACGGACACAGGTTAAAGAAGATCTTAAAATATACCGTTGCACTGGTTGCACTACATAATAAGATATTTAAGATTGCACTATTTTATTCTCTATTACACGATTTAATGTTAAATGTTTCACCAATCTGTTTTTCGTCGACTTGGCTTAACTTCGTTCTGTAGAGGATTAGCCTTTTACATCCAAAACATGCGTTAACGTTGTTAAATTTTGCACTCGACAGTGTAGAGTGTAGAATAGTTATACAGTGTAAAAGTAAATGTAAGTTCACAATTGCATTACCAAATCATGTGCAAAAGGATTACCTAAGAGATTTTCTAGATTGGCTTGGCGTGGATAACATCACGACACAAGTGAACCAGATTAACTTTTCTGAGACTTGGATTATTTCATTTAGTTTATACTTTATAGCTGCATGTTCTGTTCTTGTTTCTGTTGTGCTGTGCTGTCCCTAGCCTTTATTTATTAGTCAACTCAAGTGAATTAAGTTTAGCTTCATGACATGAAATCATGGACGAAAAAGAGTACGCACTTGTGTTATTAGCATTTATATAAACGTGATAGTGATGAGATGACACTGCAAAAGCAACTACAGTACTTTTGGGAATCGTATTACAGTACATTTCGCGTTTAAGGATTCTTGGGGAGCTGCTAAAGTCCTTCCATATAGGGGAATTCCTAATATCCATTAACATGAAGATGGTTTAACTTTAAAGAACTAATGAAAGAGTTAAATATACCACTAAAAATGAATGTTCTATTATATTTTTCCAAAATTTTGTATGCATTTTTAATAGTCCTTATACATTTTAGTATTTACTATTCAATAGTATTAAGTCCACAATCATAGCCTACACAAAATATTATAAACTGTTGCTAAATAGGTGAAAACTTTAATACAATTTCTCTCAGATTAAAAATTAATGAAAAATCTGTTCTATATAGCGAATTTTCTTTTTATGACAATTTTTTACATCAGTTTTGATAGGTCCAACGCTAAGAAGCCTTTTTACATCTAAACCAAACCGAACAGGAGCTTAAGAATCTGTTCTACATAAGGATATTCCTTTATAACTGCAAGAATCCTTACACGCGGAATGAACTGTATTATTTATATTTACCATTTACTAGTATACACATGGGAAAACAGCATAGTCTTACATGATGGCTAATGATATGTGAGTTAATGAATGAAATTAGGTCAAAGGTCGTCACTTATTTATATTTTTAGCGCTCTCGCCTTCCTTCGTAAGTTTCCATTCCATTGATTAATCTGAGCAGGCAGGTCAATCAGAACTCAGCAGATTTTAAATGGTATAAATAACTTTTTTTGTTTTACTACTGTATTCTCCTCTATTGAAATAAATTAAATTAAATTGCCTCCAGCCAGCTTTCATTCAGCTAATTGTAAGTATTTTTACATGTCCTGCTCTGTTATTTATAGGTATCTGTATAATATTTGAACAAAACAATCACAGGCAAAGGCTAAAGAGTAAATGAGTCCCATGCGATGCGAATTCTAAACGATGATCCTCTGCTTCGAACCACAACGAACAAAACCAAAAATAAATTATACACTTGTAGTTTGTAAGTACTTGTTCTTTTCTCATGTAAAGTTGATTACACAAATGTTTAAATGAGTTTATCTTTCTATTGTAATTGTATTGTACGTGTGTCTGTGTGCTGTGTAATGTAATGTAGGTACACCCCTTGTCAGTCTGAAAAACACACACTTAAAGTTTATTAAACAAATAATAGTGGGATTTCAAGAACAAAAACAAATTCTTCTTCTTAATGAGTCTCTGAACAACACAATTGAATCCAAATATTTAATTTATGTCTTTTACAATAGTAATTGTAAGTAAATAGCTAACTATAAGTCTATTTATATTACAATTATACACTGTGCTCTATATATCTAGTAGAAAGAATGTTAGAAATATAATAATACACCTTATTTATTTATGTATCTTATAATACATTTAGTAGGAACGATCACTGAACTGATCTATTTATTTATTATGCATAGCAAATAGCATTCCGAGTCCAAGTATTAAATTTAGATTAACATTACACGAATAGTTGTATCGCACACACTTATTTAGATGAGTGAGGTTTGAATTCGAGGATGAGATGGGAATGTGTTTGCTTCTTTTTTAAACTAAATAGTAATGTAATGTATGTAATGATTACTTCCTCGCTTATACTGATAGTTATAGTTATTTATGTATTGTCAAGTCAAGAGATGTTGTAAAGGAATAGCTACTTTGTCATGCTATGGAAATATGCATGCGTTCCAAAAGAATTCTAGCTAGCCAAGAAGTGTCATGCCTTTATTTTCTTCTTCTCCTTCTGTCTGTCCCGTCTATCTTGAAGATTTTGTGAAAGAGAGGCGGGTCGGATACAAGAAAGAAATGTACTAAACTACATAACACTTGAAGTTCTTATAGAGACAGTAACACAACAAGAACAGCACCAGCAGAAACGACTGACACACGAAACACGATCATAATATCGTATCGTATTCCTGTGCAAAATCGTTGACAGCCCAGGCCACACAGAAAGTAAAGTAGTTTAGCTACGTGTTGTATAGTGTAATAGTGTATCGTATCTGTAATAAATTAGCCAGAGCTCGGATATGCATGAAAAAATTTAATGTACAACTAGCAGCACACCTGCGTTGGTGTTTCAAGCATGCACATTACATAAAAACCATTTAGCATATAGTAGTATGCATTATATATATATTTTTTTTTTTTAAATATTGCAGATTTCTGATCATATCGCTCATATCAGAGAATTTCCCTATCGAAAACGAATTATAAAACTTCTGTTTGTTTTACAAAAATGGACATAAGTATAAGGAATTCTCGTAAAAGGAAGAAATCGCTATTTGTAATAGGTTTTTCACGAATTCTTAATCTGAGACTCTGAGAGACGTGTATAAGGAACATTAGTCTACTATACGCCTCGTTAAAAACAATTTATAATATTTTAGCTAAGCATGTGAATACGGACTTAATATTTTTGAACAGTAAATAGGAAAGTGTATAAAGAACTATTAAAACGGTATTCAAAATTGTGTAACAATAAAACACATTCATCTATAGTTTATATTGGCTTTTATAGCCATCTGCGTGCTGATTTCAATGGATATAAGGGATGACGTCTAATTTGAAAGGAATTTGCATGGTCTCTCAAGAATTCGCATACGCATTTGGTTTATTGCATTGCATATCCAAGCTCTGACAATAAAAATTGTACATAAAGCCCCACACGTCTAAGAAGCATTACTTTAGTTTACTTACTATGATATTAGTTGACTTGACTTTGATACGAATACGTCGACGTCAGCACCGTCAAGTCAAGTCAACTCACTCACGACTGTTGTGCTGTGAGTTCTTTGGCTGAAGTTGTATAGTGACCCAGAAATAGCTGTAATAATCTAATAGCAACATAAATAATGAGGTTTCTACACGAGGTACATAGAAAACTTTCGGATACCAGCAAGAATCAAAGATTCTTTTCCGTCGTTGCGGATTTTATATCTCACAAGACAACAATAACTCATTTATTTACAATATGAACCACTTCTGCAGATTATTTAGTGGGGAAAATAGATTTTTATTGTGTTCCGCAGTTCCTTGGGATTGGGACTAATAAAAAGCAACGAACATTATGTCTGTCTATAAGTATTATTATCAGAGTAATATTTCTCGTATATAGCAAAGATCTGTTTCTACTATATGTTTCAAACTGTACAATACTGCTGTTGTGTGTTATAAATATGATACAGCAATACCGAAATTGCATTTACAATTTATTTAGTGGGACACGCATTACAAGAAACGAGACAAGAAGCATTAACTTTTATTATTATTTTTCTCCTTTGTTCTCTAGTAAGTGTAATGTTACATGAAATGTAGCTAACGTTAACTTAATATAATGATTAGTCAGTTATTTTTCTGCGGAGCACATAGATTAGGCTGTTATTGTTATTGTCACCAGACAGTACAAGTTTGACAAAAATAAGAAAACACTTTTTTAGACATCCGATACCTTATTTGTGTTATTCTATAATTAGCTGGGGTACAATATTTAGCTTAGCAAAATTAAGATTGCAAATGAAAATAAACCATTGCAAAGCGGATTTAACCAATTTCTTGAGCCAAATTAGTGTCGTAAGTTGCTAATATCGTATATATAGAAATTCATGAAATTTCAAAGTGGCCCAGGGCTGGGGTACATTAAGATTTCTTGTTGTATTCCTGGCGTCCTCAGTTTTTTAGCGATACCCCATAGTATGTTGCTAATTAAAAATTTGGTGGGCACGGCAATAATAACCTAGTTTTGACCTATACATGACTTTGGATGAGTTGAGACTACGGGGAATTTAAAAGGAGAGCAGTATCGACAGATAGACAGGATCCAAGGAAAACCAAAAGCAGCTAAACAAGCGCTACTTAATACTTTATAAGCTTTTAGAATAAAGCGCAAAGTATAACGTATCTTGCATCTTAGCATCTTGATCTTGATAGCAAGGTTTGATGAACTGTTGGATATAAGAATTATTTATGTAGCTTAACAGTTTTAATATTGTTGAAATTTAAATAGCCGATTTGCTATTATGTCATCTCCCAAAATTGTTTAATAATTTCCGAACACAATTAAGTACTACAATACCTCGTTCTTTTTGCAAAGCTTAAGATTCTTATCAGATTACGGGTTTGCCATTCATTTCTTTACCAACTTTACCTTAGTTCTACCAATGTTTTACGATTACACAAAACTATAGATAAAAAGGAGCTCATAAACTTATATAAGTTTTAAATGAATAGAGAGTTAAGTAAGACTACAACTCAATGTACTTAATAGCGCTGCAGAATACTAAAACTCATTACTACATTTTATTTATTACAATTACTTACCCATGCTCTAGATTTTTTCTTGAGAACAGCATAATTATTCCAAACACAAGCTTTACGAAGTGAATCCTAATAATAATTAGTAGTACATTGAATAAAATTACTATTGCTATGTACTACTATAGAGAAGATATTATTGCTGGAAGATATTCAACCATTTTACCATACACAAAATGTATTATTTCGTGTAGTAATTTCGTGCAGTATGTTAGTATTTACTTTCTTAAAGAGAAATTTTACTCCTAGACTTCATTCAGACCTGTATATACATTAGGCATTAATTTAGATATGGAAAACTACTGGCAGTTTAATTAAACAATTTTGCTTGTATTGCATATTGTATGAGTAAGCTATAGGTACATAGCTCTTGCTATTCATTGTCAATTTTGCTTTCTGAGAGAGACTTTATTTTTATTATAATGCAGACGATAGGATGAGAAATATCATTTCCGTGAAAGACAATGCATTACAAAGAGCTTCCTATTCCTCAACAAAACTTACAGTATGTACTTACTTTAATACATACGTTTGTATTGTGTTGAGCAGCACAATCACAATACATTAGAAACATTATTACACGTATTAGCCAACAGACTAACAAACCTACTTTATAATATTCTCTTTAATCCTTTCGGCAATATATAATTCAATACGCGTGCATTACTACAATAGATACCGTATTTGCCAAATTAACAGTCAAAGGGTTATAAGATTAATTGAGCAATCTAAGTTTGCAATTCAAAAGAATAAATACACTCAGAAGAATTATTTATGCAAAATAAACAGTTTACAAAGATAAAGCAACTTCTGCTTATGTTTTAATAAAAATTAATTGCGAGATTAGCCTTGCCACTCAAAATTAGCTCTTACATTTTTACATTGTCCTTTTTTGGTTAGACGGAGCCAATAATTGTATATGTACTCGATTCAAACCTCGGGAGAAATAATTTCGAAATCGCAATGAAGGAGAGGAGCTTAAATAGCTTTAATGTTAATTACACAATGAGTCAGCGAGATTTTAATAATTAATAGATTAATTTTAACTGACAATTTATGGGCAGTGTTTAATTTCTTATATTTTAAGGATTTATTAAGCATATTACGGTGTCAGTTGCTAAAAGCGGCTTGCTAAGTTTGCGAATACGGCAGAGATAATATACATTAATAAAATGGGAGTTGCCAACTACGTTATAATTTAGTTACAGAATAATGCTCTCCTATTACAAAATTAATTACAGAATACTAATTTCTAATTTCTACAATTTCGCCAATATACATTTTACTCATTGATTAAATTATAATATTATTATGCTATCTAAAATAAAATAGTAAATAGGGTTTTACAAGTTAATTTCTACTTGCAATAACCATACAGATAACTTGCCTGTAATTATGTTTATTGTATGTGAAATTTGCGAAAATAATAAACGCAGTCCCTATCTTTATTAAGACAATTAAGACAAGTAGGTAATTATTTTTGTGCTTAATTATTATTTACAATTGGACTTAAATGAGTAATGTGTTGTTGTTTGGGACAATGAGTTGACTAGATACATTGATCTACATAATATAGTTAGCCAGACATGTAAAGAAAAGAAGTAAAGTAGATTAGAGGTGCCAATGGAAGAGGTGAATAAAAACAATTTATCACTTCACTTCACTCTTTTATTACCTTTTGTAATTGACTTTGTAACTTTATTGCAAGTATAAGTGTGTTTTAAGCATGTTTCCATTTCCACATCCTTTTGTGTTGTATAATATTTATATCTCACGTAAAACAATAGCTGAACTACACAAGCATTTTTTGCATGGTAATGATAATATCCAGAATCCAGAACAAATATCCAATCCAATTGCCAATTGTAGGTTACCTAGATTTCCATTCAGAAATCAGCATGGGTTCTTATTAACTACCCAAAAAATATAATTTTCTGTGAGAATTGTATGCAAGTGACAATACAATTGAATGGGACTTATATTTTTAGTTTAAGGATTTACTTATTTTACCAAAAAAAAAGATATTTAATGTAAGAGAATATTATGTGCTCTACTAAGGTTTGGATAACCGTATGTGCTAAAGGACAACAATCTTTTATAATTCACTTTTTTTAAATTCTTGGTCAATAAATGGTCTTATTTTAATATGTTATAAAATAAATTCTAAACCTTATAAATTCTTCATTAAGGGTCCAAAGAAAATTCGAAATCTAAAAAGATCGCAGCATTTACTGAGAAAAATCTCAAAATATTAATACCTACGTAAATTCACATTTAATTATTCGTCTATTAATAAGTATGGCAATTGCCAGTTCTAATACACTAATATAGTATATGGCATTCTTGCATAGAATACCAATTGAAACAAATTGTCAATTAATTAAATCGACTCAGAATAGATTATTGGGATGCATATCCAAGCTATGATTATTGGCACATCATTGTGCTAATTATTTACTCGCTTGACTTATTTACATACCTAGTAGGTAAGTTACCTCTGTGTAGTACATTTTGTGTAAACTGTACAATTTAAAATAGATCGTAGGTTTTACTATATTTATGAAGGTACATAAATAGTTTTAGAATCTTATCAAAAGATCTTATCCTGTCTCCATCCGTACACAGAAGACAAGTAAATCTTCCCACTCTAGCTTTATGTAATCTCCATATAGATATAACAACAAATGTCTTAAACTGTGAAAAAAATTGCGCAGGGCAGAAGATAAATTAGTTTTGTGCATAAATAAGGCCGAAAGCTGTAAATCTTTGACTGGACATCTTAAGCGCTTGTTTTATCTATTACTACAATTTTATTACTGCAAAAACTCTGTGAAGACTGGAATGTAGCAAGCGCAATAGTAATTGAATAATGGAATGAAGACGAATGGAATAAACCCAGAAATGCTTTGATTAGATTCCCTTATCTTTTATATACTTGTAGGAAACGAGAGGTTATCTCTTACTTTTTTATTTTCCTTTTAGCAAGAACAAGCAGACAAAAAGTGTGTTTTCTGTTGTGTGGTGAAGTTTATAGGTGAATGATAGTAATAGCAATGTAATATTGAGGTAGTCAATTACTTATTCTTATATATATTTAGTACAATACTACTTCTTTATCTACAGCCAGTGCCAGTATAATATACCATTTATTTAGCTATTTTTATGTGTTGTACTACTATACTCACTAACAACTTCATTAAAAATATATTGTGTCAAATTGAGAAATACTTACAGAATATATTTACAGATTTTGTATATAAATGAAATAGTTCTTACACTGCTAGAAACAATATTCCCATCATCTCATCCTCATCGTTTCCTATTTAGCAAATTATATCTCGGTTTCTCTATGGGTTCCCATTCCTAATGGAAAAATCTCGTTTTAGCAAATAAATACCTAGTTGAAAGAATCCCGTTATCGATAATGGAACCCTAATCAAAATTAATAAGGTTAATAAAACGTTATTTTCAGTAGAATTATTTCTTATATACTTTGTAAGGAAATTGTACTACAATAAAATAATCGCATTTAATTCCTTGAGAACAAATAGTTGTCAATAATCACATATTATGTGCATTCAACATTGCAAAGTTGCAAATCAAATCTGCATTTCAGTGTTTATGTAAAAGTAAAATGCGAGTAATGGAAGCTAAAAGTAATTCAGGTTAATAAGTTGAAGTGAATAAATACTCAACTTTCAACTAAATGTAGTTAAAAGCTAATCTTAAGAAGTGATGGATATCTACTTATTTCTGTACAAATATTGAATATCAATTGGTAAAATATGATGAGTAAGATGATGGATGATAGATTTTAATACAAAAAGAATCTTATCTTAGCCTATAAGTCTTTTAGGACCTTAGATTATTTGTGAATTCCCCTTTAATCAATTCCTCGAATATATGTCGCGTCTAATATAAAAGGTCTTCTATAAATGTGAACAAAATAACACAAAGCCGTACCTAAAGGTACGTAGTTAAGTTGTTGTTAAGCTTTAATCTATGTGAGCCTGCATATATAATCCGCCAAATTGTATACTCCCCCGAACTGGAGTGCTGGATAGAATAAAGGCATGAATGTCTCATCTTGAATGGAATCAATCTTTCTTTGAGTGTCTCAAGTTGCCTTATTTGCATTTGCGTTGGAAAAACGAGAACAGCTACAAAAACATGAGAGTTGAGACGAAAACGCGAATTGAGAAGTAAGATTGTGAGACAAAGTCTCCTGAAAAACAAAACAGAATCAGAAACTCGTGTACCCTCTATGAATAATTAGAAGAGTTTTGCGTTCAAAGTTTGGCGCGATTTCGTCCATCTGATTCCCTTCGTAATAATACTTGGAAAGGTTTAAATTGCCTTTCGATTACGTGCCAATGTCGACAACAAAAATGTTCAAGTCTTCACTGATTAAAAATAACAAGAGCAAAATGTCGAATTGTCAGGAGCAGTTAATTAAAATGGAGCAGTTTGGGAAGTAAAACTGGAGGCTGGACCCTATATCTTTGATGGTGTGCACGGATCATCAGAGAAAGTTGACCTTAATTTGATTTCAACTTTTCTTTGCTGCTTTTCAATAACAAACAAAAACAAACTCACTGTCACAGGAAACTTCACTAATTTTAATTAAGTTCAACGTTTAGGCGGTCAGGCCTGGTGGATCATCATTTCAACCTTTTAATTAACAATTAAGAAAGTGTTAATTTTATTTGCATCTCATTTCGTTCGTTCGTAAGGAACAGAAGTCATGGCCAGGCGACCTGGAAGTATTCAGGGGGCAGGAGGGGGACGACCATCTAAACCAACTCGTAAGCCAAGCAATTTTGAAACTAAAATTAGAGATAAATCTGACTATTTCGTGGGGGAAAAGTAGCGTACGCTATATTTACGATTTAGTTAGTAATTTTTACCACTGTTGTTCTCACAGTTCCACTAGGCAGCATGCCACAACGCGAGAGAAGAAATCTGGACCTTAATTTCGAATCCGTTTTGAAAACACATCAGAAAGAACAAGCGGAAGCTGACAGCAAATTCAGCGAAATTACAGATTGCAGCGGAAAAATTACTATTGACGGCAAAGTAAGCAACATTTAATATCTACAAAAGTTAATGAGTTTACTAACAACTAAGGAATGTGGACTAATTTGTTTTCATGTAAACACAGGTGTACAAGACTGATATTGAAGACTTGGAGCACATGGGAGAGTTAGGCAATGGTACTTGCGGGCACGTAGTCAAAATGCGCCACAAACCTTCTAATTGCATTATTGCAGTCAAGGTAAACACAATTTTTGACATTTTGAAGATTCTTTCAGCTTTGTGTAGCTTAATTAGCAATATTTGAGCGTGCATATTTTATTTTATTACCATTTCCCCTGGAATTAACTGAATTGGTAACATTTCTCCTATCTTACTATCTTCAAAATGTAGCAGTACAATTATAAGGCAATTTCGATAGACACAGAAATGAATATTCCTATTAGTCTTACCATTTTGTATTGCACACATTGAGCGATTGTATTTAATTAAATTCTGAGTAGGAATTTCTTTAAAATATGGAATCCTTTTCGTTTTCGATAATTATAACTTTTTATGGCAATAAATACAATTATATTTCCCCATTTTGCAGCAAATGAGACGTTCGGGGAACAGAGACGAGAACAAGAGGATAATAATGGATTTGGAAGTTGTGCTACAATCTCACGACTGTCCGTTCATAGTTAAGTGTTTAGGATGCTTTATCACCGACTCAGATGTCTGGATATGCATGGAACTGATGGCAACGTGTATGGACAAATTACTGAAGAAATTAAAAGAGCCCATTCCAGAAGTAATTTTAGGAAAAGTAGCCGTAGCTACTGTCAAGGCTCTTCATTACCTCAAAGAGAATCATGGTGTTATTCATCGAGACGTCAAACCGTCCAATATTCTACTGGATGAGAAAGGGAACGTTAAGCTCTGTGATTTTGGCATCTCCGGTCGTCTTGTTGACTCCAAAGCCAAAACGAGGAGTGCTGGCTGCACGGCGTATATGGCTGTAAGATTTAATTTAATTTAAAAAATGTCTTCATACGATCAGCAATCTTTTAGAAACTTTCAATAGAATACTTTATTGAATTTCTATACAAATTGGCAAAACCGTTCAATAACCTTAATGGATTTTCCAGATATTGGGTCCCATAAATTCCTGGATACATTTCTAATGTGTTTGGTGCACATTTTCGATATTTTGCCTAGTAAATACTTGTACATGTAAATCCACAAATTAAAATATTCGAAATTAGAACCTAGAAATTTCATCTTTCGACACGATTTAAAAAGTATTCTGTAGGCACACTCATACAAATTGAAGCTAATGATTCAGGGATCCATTTAGCCCGATTTTTCGAAAGTGCACAAAGGTGTCTCCACCAAGTTATTAGGGCAAAGCAGATGTTCAACTTTCATATAATCTTATTTCCTATTGATCCTTTTCTGTTGCAGCCCACGGAGAGGGCCTTTAAAAATAGTAAACTAATAGTGTTAATAAATTTGTTTTTTTAACAGCCGGAGAGAATTGATCCCCCAGATCCGTCTCGTCCGAACTACGACATTCGGGCGGATGTGTGGAGTTTGGGAATTACATTGGTGGAATTGGCAATTGGAAAATTTCCCTATGTAGATTGTTCGACCGACTTTGAGGTGATGACCCGAATTCTAAATGACGACGCTCCTAGTCTCCCAGCAGATGGAAAATTTACGAAAGATTTCCGCTCATTTGTATCTGACTGTTTGGCCAAGGACTATAAGCACAGGCCGAAGTACAAAACTCTGCTCAACCATTCTTTCATCACAACAAATGAGCAGAAAACTTACGATGTGAAAACGTGGTTCGATTTTATGTGCGGGACTCGAAATATCCCGAAATACACCAGCTCATCCTCCTTCCCTAATAATTTCGGACGAAGTTCTGGTCGAATGTTGAGGAGCTCCACCTCCGGGTCCACGGGATCCACGGCGTCGAATTCTTCGATGACACTGAGTCCAAGTCCCAGCTCAAGTCGACCTAGTCGATACGAAGAATTTACCATTCTGTCGCCGAGAGCTGGAGCCTGGAGAACTAACTTCGATCGTCTAAATTCGGAACCGCTGCCTAATGTTCGATCACCTTCGACTCCTGGCACTCCAAGTCCTAATACGGGAATTCCACCTGATCCTCCACCAAGGTAAATAAAATAGTAAATGTTTATGACTACAGGTTTGGGTATTTAACTTATTTATTTATCTTATTTTAGTTATAGAAATCGAAACTCAGATCCTTCAATAGCATTTAAAATACCACCACAATTATATAATAATATTACATTGCACGAGACGGCTTCAAGTTTTCACAATTAATACAATGTGGTTAAGCATCTAAGTCAGTGCTAAAGTAACTTTTCCCATTTGCCAGAGTTGTAGAATAATTTAATGCTCTAACTGCTCAGGATGAGGAAAATACAGATAATATTATTTAATCAATGATTAAACAATTGAAATAGTTACTTTTCCAGGAAAATAGTTGTGGTACCTCATGCCCAAGACGAACAACGTCTGAAATTACAAATCGTAAATTTTCTTAATTTCCAGGTTCAGCCGGATGTCAGGCTCGGACGGTCTCCGTACTCCTACAAACAGTAGTAGTTCCAGCAGCGGGAATAATCTGACAAGTCCTTCATCTCTGTCTGTGACAAATAGCACTCCTTCTCCGCCGGACGGTCCACCTCCCCCAATTAGGAGGTATTTTTGCTCTCGACTTTTCTTCACTCCTGAGCCAACTCGGAAGCGATTCTTCGACTTTTCTCCAAACAACCATCACTATCCTCACTAGTGTAAAGTGATGTGCTGTGCTGTGTGCTCTATCCTGAAAAGTTGTTGTTAATACTTATTCTGCTGTCACTGTCGCCTCCGGCAATTGCTATTACCTCCTGTCTAAAATCTAAAATATATCCGAATCCAAGGATATCATGTCAAATGTCAATTATTGAGACCTACTGACCTACATACACATATATGCTCTGCTCTTCTAGTCTAGTCTACTCTTCTCTTTATAATGTCTACTGTACTGTCCGCCTAATCATTTTCTCTTTGTCGATGTAATTATCTACGTTGTTTTCTTGCTATCAAGAACTTCAACATTTCCATTCCTTAATTCTCGTTTGCTACTTATTATGCTATCAAGGTGATTTCTATTTTACATGTCTTTCCATTCTTTATCTTTTAGTGTTTTATGTGGGTTTTCTTTTCTGACTTTTTCTGCTTATATTTTATTTCTGGGCATAAATATTCGTATTTTTTGTTTGCCATTTGTGTTGCCTAATTAGTATTGGTCGTATTCTGTCTTTCAGCAATCTTTGGTTCCATTGTTCTTCTAGTTTTTGGCTTATATTTAAACGCACTCCAAAAATACATACGTTTTTACAGTTTTCCGTATTTATCTAAAATTTAACTAATCGCTCACCAAAATGTACTTGTTTTTATTGGTATTTTCTTGGGAAATTATGAATATTGATTACTTTGTTGCTAAATTTATAAATTTTGGAAAGTTGCAGAACAACATTTCTGTCAAAGTAATTATTTTGGGGGCAAGTTTAGATATACTTGAAGCTTTTCAGTTGTGTTGATGTTTGTGAATTACGTTTATTTTAATATTTTGCATTTAGTTATTTTTTTTTTGTTTTTTATGTATTATTTTGCAGACTGAGAACAATGCTCCTTTGCTATCCTGATTGTTGACTTCGGGTTGAGTTTGACTATTCAATTTATTTCGGCCCAATCAGATGATGACTTATCTAATGATGAAGAGAGGAGTCCAAAATCTATCTGCTATGCTACCTTCAATAATAACTAATATAACATACCAATATTAGATAGACTATATTAAAGTATGCAGTACATATTTGAATATAGTCTATACATACTATGTACTCTTAATTAAAGTAGCTACTATAATATAATTATATATCGATGATATGCCGATTATCGATCGATCATAATATCTACTCGTGTCGTGTCTTCTAAATATAAATATTGCATAATAGCTTGCGTAAGCGCTAAATAATATATATACAGTGTATGTAAGTATCTAAATAATCTAAAAGTTAATAATTATCTCAATTTATATCATATTATATTATATCGCTGGTTTCGATTGCCATGTCGGATCGATTATCGATCAAGTTTATCGCTATCTAAGCCTACACCCTTCAGCCTACCCTATGCAACGTTATAATTAAACACACAGTGTATCCTAATTGTGTTTAATAGAAAGAATATAATTAGGAGATGAACGAATTGCGTTGAGCTGATAAGAAAAGTAAGCATTTTAAAAGTAGCTAATTAATTTAATTACGTATGTAATAATTAATTAGCAATTAGTTTATCTAAATGTAATTTTTATTACTATAAAATGTAATATATATTATGATGATCGAAAAAAGTTTTATTTACTATCGCATATTTCCTAAAAACTAAATACATTACACGAACACGAAGTAATAATTAATAAGGCAAACTTATTTGCCTTCGATTTAACTATAAAGTTGTATGTAAACGTATTTCACGCTACACTCGTTCCATCTTAGTTACAATTTACAGTACAGTGCAGTAAATATAAATCCAGTCCAGTAGGAAGGATTAATGTTAGTAAAATGTTAAACTAGTTAAGGCATATATTATATTTAAACGCACCCCAAAAAGTTAAAATTTTTGAAGTGAGTTTAATTATAAACCATAATTAAATACCAAACCGAATTGCTGAAGCGTTTTAGAAATATTTTACTCTAAATCCTCGTATTATATTGTAACCTAAAACACAAAGCAGCCAAACCAAAACGAATAATTACCAAACCACATTCAATACACAATAATATTAATGTCATAATAGTGAACTGTAAAGTATTAAAAGAATGTACGGTAATCTTATTTCGTTAATAGTCAAACAGTGTTTTTCAATCTACCCTACCGACAAAATGTACCCTTCTAAAATGTAAAATTAAGGTTTTATTGTATTTAAGGATTGGGTTGCGTTTAAGAAACCTGAAAAATCTTTTGTTCTCCATATTGGATTTAGTAATATTAAGTAAGTTTAAGTTTGCTATTTCGATTTCCGTTTTGTTCTGTTTTTTTTCATAATGACTTGGTATGGCAAAGATAATACTTTTTGTGATGTTACTGTTTAATTCAATATCGAATTTTACTTATATAAGTATTCAAGAAATATTGTGTGTATTCGATTTCGTAGTATTATGCTCGTTTTGTTACGATTTTTGTCATTATTTAGAAAATTGCTGAATCATGATAATTATATTGTAAGTATTTAATTGTAAATTGTAATATCGATGACATAGACATTGCTAATGATATTGTGACTTGAAAATATTTAGAAAGATAAGTAGTTGCGTTTTTATGCGTTAATTGTGACTGGTAATTGTTGTTTTCACTGTTGAAATTCACTTATGGATTAGTATGATTATGATTAGTGTACTGTACCTTGTTGAAACGACTAACCTAAAACGGACTAGTAACTAATAATAATTAGGTTGATATTAGTTTGTAATTAAAATATTTCAATAGACGACCTGAGTAATTCCTGTAATACCTTATTGACTTACTATGTAGTTGTATCAGTAGTTCATTATTTAAGTTTAGGTGTTTATAATGTGAAGGTACTTATTTATTACTATTACTGTAATATCATTTGAAGGTTAATCTCACGTCGTCACATCAGAAATAATAGGTAGTTCAGTTAGTTACCAAATGATTGTATTTATCTACACAATTAAAAAGTACAAGCGAGCGTAATAGCAAAATGTAGAACAAATTACAGATTGTAATACGGTGTGTCTCAAAAGTTTCGCTACCACCTAAACATTTAGCGATCAAGTTTAAGACACACCTTAGTTACATAGGATATAACTGTATTATGGCATTTTTTCCGACTTTCCTGTTTCTATAAAATGATTATTTCAATATTGCGATCCGAATGTCATAATATTAATATGATTATTAACAATAATTTTTAATATACAATTATATCTGTACAAAACCAAACAACAAATACATACAATACGCAAAAGAATAATAATTAATTATTGTATTTGTACAATTATAAGAATTATCTTCATAACAGCAATTTTAGAAAGTGTACGAAACTGCAACTTTCAAAAATACTTGGTATTGTACCAGTGTACCACACAATATTAATAGTGTACTGGTTTGTGGTTTGTAATCTTTTGAAAATCCTTAACGTATCTGAATCGAGAGGAGCACTGTGCAGAATTTATAAAAAGACTGTAGCAAAAACTTTTAACTGAATAGCTCGAGTGACAAGACAAATTGATTAATTTCTCAAGAGTAGACAGACTCAAAATGTACTTTCTTTACCGACTTTATACCAATTTACCTACCTTTGCACAGTTTATTAATTATTACCCATTTTTGGGTAACAAAAAATCACGTATCCTGTAATAGATCACCTTGTAATTTTAATAAGTCAGAAGTCAGAATAAACTAGTTTACACATAAATTAAATGAGTAATTAAGTCAGGTCAGATTCACGAGTTTTTAGATCCGTATCTACTTTTTGTAAACACAGTCTATTGTTAATAGTAATTGTGCCAAGTCAAGGAATTTAACGATTATGATAGATTTTCATTATTAACTATAAAAATAGTAATTACCAAAATAATTAAATTGTGGTTTAGTTTAGTTTTAGTATTTAGTTGACTTTACTGTTTACGTAAATAATGAATGAATACATAATTATGACTATAATACAAATACAACTACAACACAATACAAAACAAAGTATCAATTACGAAAGTACACATAATAGTGAATTTAAGTCCCTAACTAAATAAAATAGATAATTAGGTACAAATATAAAGTAATAATAACCTACTATATACATAAAGACTAACTAATATCTACTAAACTAAATATACAATGAGAAAATGAAAAAATTGAGTTAGCTCCTAAAAACTAATGTATATTCTAAACTAAAAATCTAAAGAATTTACTCATTAAACTAAAAATAGTTATGTAGAATTAGTTCAAAATCGATTACTAAAACCTTCCTAACCTTCTAGAGGTTCTAAAATACGTAATTAGTAAACCTAAAATAATTAATAAAAATAATGTTGTGTGCCCAGTCCACGATTCTACTAAACTAAACTAAAATAATTATCATATAAAATACAAGGTACAGTACTTAAAAAATGTAATCCAAAAATGGGATTAGTTATGCAGTTGAGTAAAATTATAAAATAAAAGCCAAAAGTTGAGGAAAAGAATTTATAAATAAAATAAAAAGAAATGGGCTTCTTGGAAATTCCTAATACAAGACAGTCATCTGAAAATTTCGTTTCAGGAAGTGTTGTGTTGATATTGTTGACTCTGACTACAATTATAAGGACTTTGTGATTTTTTAATTATAATTTGACTAATTAAAAGTAAAAAGCATGCCAAAAGTAGATAATTGTAGTTACATTTTTGTAGGTAGGTACTGTATTTACATACATACATACAATACAACGACTTAAAAACTAGAAAGAAAATTTGATAGATAATTTTTCATAATTAATAATTATACTATTAATTACACGAATGACTATGACATTAATTTACTATTAGTGTAACGTAATTTGAATTACTGTAGACTTCTAATGTAATGTACGTTAAATAAGATAATAATTAGTAGAATCGCACTTTGAAATAAGAAATGATTAGCTATAATGTGTTGTATTGTCAAAATAATATTATAGGTAATGCGTATGTAAGGTAGTTTTTAGAAAATTACGGTATGTAAGAAATTATTTATAAGGTGCGATACGTTATATACGTTAACTGTAAAGAAATTAATTAATGACTAGCTATTTAATTATTTGATAAGATTTATGTATGTCATGTGTAATGTAATTGTAAGTTTGTTTGTAATGTATTACAATTACAAATTATATAAATGGTAATTAGAGTAACGTAAATAGTGAAACGCGTACGAATCACGTAAATTAATTACTTCTCAAGTCATGCCAGATTTATTAGTAGATTACATTACATTACGATTATGATCATGTTGATGACAAAGGAAACCGCCACCAAAATAAGTTAATAAATGACGATGAAAGAATTGAAATATTTTATTGCTGATTTTATTAAGCATAATAAATTATTACTTAACACTTTAGCAGCATTTATTTTGCATTGGAAACAAACTATTATTATTAGAAAGATATTGTTTTAGATAGATAATTGTTAATAAAATTTGCAACAAGATTTCCCTGCACAGCATTCCTTACAGGTGTATTTCTGTTTTTTGACATTCACAGCCTTCGCAACATTTGCAGCTTGGCTCTTACTTGTCAGAACAACATTTTCCTGGAAGTTATTTATCCAGGAGAAAAATTATAGCCTTGTTTATATTATTATAGAGTTTAGCTTAAATAAAAATAAAAATACCTTGCTGGGCAGTTCCTCCAGGGTTCTTGCACTTTTGACAACTGGCTACGCAGTTACAATTTCCTCGACAGTTGCATTTGCAAGATCCAGCGTCGCCACCCCCAGCATTGCACTGGCACTTGTCCCCGCATTGACATGCTCCTCCAGTTGCACAATTGCATGTGGTAGCACATTTTCCTTCAAAAAAAATAAAAGCAATAAATGTACAATAATTCATAATTACATTTTGCAAATTATAGTATTTTCATACCCGTGGGTTAATAAAAGCTTTTCGTTTGATCTCCAATTACTTACAACATTGTAAAAAAAATTACATATAATATAATACTTTTACTTTAAATACCTTGCTCAGGGTTCTTGCACTTTTGACAACTGGCTGCGCAGTTACAATTTCCTCGACAGCTGCATTTGCAAGATCCAGCGTCGCCACCCCCAGCATTGCACTGGCACTTGTCCCCGCATTGACATGCTCCTCCAGTT
>JAQFYC010002570.1:0-24886 GCA_034694165.1 Tomocerus mixtus | reverse complement strand
AACCCCCCCCCCTCTTCTCCTTACCGCGAACATTTAAATATTTCAAATGGTCGTAGACCTCCACTCTATCTCTCTCTAGCATGGTAAAATATATCAATGCACTTACATATACATACACACAGACTGCTAGTATATGCAAGCAAGATATATTTAGATACCTACACGCGAGTAGTATATTTTAGTGTACATATGTAGATAAATAAAAAATAGTGAACTTAACTGTGGGTAGTAGTGAATTTAGTGGTAAATCACTAATTAACAGAAGTAGTGAATTGTAAATATAATATCAACCGTTGTGTGTGATAATAACTCATGAATGTAACAAACAATCGAGAAAAATCATCAGAAAATACCAAATGTATGTATTTGCAATTTGCATGCAACATTTCTGTGGAAATTGACATGAAATTTAAAAATCGTGAATTGTAATAATAATCAACGAAAATATAATTGCCTATACAGGAAAAATAAATATTTACTGTCAAAATCACTAAATTGAGTATTAAAGAGAAATCTTCTTAACACATTCTGTCATTTACGTACTCAATTGTTATGATACAATTTATACGAAAAGAAAGCACATACACGTAAAATAAGAACACTACACATGTACGTAAAACATCTAAGAATATTTGCAAAATCTTGGTTTGACCTAATGTTGCATTTTTTGCTCTAATTTTGTTAATTTATATCGAGTGTATTTCTTTCGTAATAAATAATGTAAATTATCTTTATTATTGCATGAATATCCTGAAAAATGGAGGATTTCATAATTAGGTACAGTCCATTCGTCGTAAAAGGATTCCGGTTAAGTAATTTCCCTATATGGATCCGTTTGATTTACTTGGAAGTAAGTAATTGAAAAGCAAAAATTGCTATAAAAAGAGGGAAAATCGCTACATGGAACAGATTTTTCAATCATTTTTACTTTTCAGGAATTTTTCGACCAATTTAACTCCAATTTATAATAATTCTTGAAAAAGAATTCTCACAGAGTGCACTGTATCATACATACCTAGTTAAAAAAGGTTCGAACTTAGAATACTCACATGCACTGCAATTATTACACATAATATGTATATAGAGCTACACAGTTGATATTGACAGATGATATTAGGAAAATACGATTGTAGCTCAAATGTGTGAAACAAAAGTGAAAAAATCAGATCATTTATAAGTGTGAGCATACTTACCTATAGGACTAGTAAAAATATAATATTGGGGTTTCCTTTAAGCATATCACCGTATGTACACACTTGATCTAGATATATGCGAGTTTGAGTTAAAATGAAGGTGTATTAAATGTACAGATAGGTATTGATATGAAAACATGTATTACTTAAAGTGATGTGCAATGTACTACTTGTCCCCAATAGGGCAATATTATTATTATAAGGATAAGTAAGAGAACCCCAATTAAATTGGTTTAATCTTGATTAGACATACGCAATGTTATTATGTACGTACAATAGAATGTGTACATGTTTATGTGATTCCGTCAAAACCAGAAGCTAACTTTTGATTTTTTGTTGGTTTATGTGACAGACAAGATTCTCAAGTTGTTATGCTACGATTAGCAGCAATTGCAATACAATAATTATCGAACACAACTCATTACAAACCAGTTGATCTGAAATTAATAAGTGGAATCTCAAACAACATCTTACGTTAGTTACTTAAGTAGTTTGCTATTTATGTAGCGCATCCAATTTTAATGGAAATCCAATGTTAAAGCTGGCTTACCGGTTTCATGACATTTGTCTTTTCTTAGGTCAACATATTTCCTCTTGTCTTGTGGATGTGCACTGGTACAAATTATTTTCAACTTTTTATTATCAATCGAAAAGTAGCAATCAAGAGCAGAACAAGTGCATACATTATACTTACGTTTTCAACACACTCTCCTTTAGCCAATTAAAACCATTCATTTAAAGCTATTGGAGAAATAAAAGAGATTTGTGCAAAAATTAATTGCACAGTAATTTATCATAAACACTAAAACATAAAATGAATTTGAAATCGGAAGTGTCCAGGAACTGTAGAGGAATTCACAAAGAAATAATAGTCTGCGTTCTTTTACAAATATTTTTAGCATCTTTACTATCTGTGGTAAGTAAATAATTCATTTGTGTACAATTTGCAACATATATTTCATATATTTGCTGATTTATTTTACTCTTTACCTATAATTATGCTAAATCATATCAATGCAAAACATTTTTCAATCAAATATGAGCCTACATAAAATTTCCAAGTAGCCATTCCTGCAATTTAAGAATTTACGTTTGCGAAGCGCTATTTTTGGTAAACTCCAAGCGCTTTACGTATCATATGCGAATTAAAAATAGAAGCTTAACCAGTAATATTTTATTTCCTCAAGACATTATTAAAACATTCATCAATTATAAAGAATATTTGCTTTATGTTGCTCTATTTTCCTTAAATTATTTTATTTGTAAGTGAATTATGTAATATTTTTGCAATCCTCTTATAAATAATTTGCTAATTAATATTTACTTTACATTCTAGAACGGATGTTTCCCATATCACCGGGGCAAAGTAGAGACTTCGATAGTGAAACTGGAGCATATAGACAAAGTGCGTCTAATCACACCGTACACATCATCTGGGAATATGGACCAAGGAGGAGGAGGAGGCTACCGTCAAGCGCCAAACGTTAGTGTCATCGTCAACTTCATATTACCAAATTCGGACAAGAAGGAGGAAAGTGCAGAAACGAAAGCGAAAAATGGAATTCAGATTGACAAGCGACTCCAAGTCAAACTGGCAGAAACTGTGAATAAAGTCCTTTATGGACAACATCTAAGATGATCTCAAAGCACAACACGCATTTCCATAATTTGTAATTGCAAATAATTTATATACCTATAGATACCAACATTTAGTTATTGACCTAATTTAGAAAAATAAGCTAATTTAAGAGTTTTTGCTGTCATTTATGTATTATAAATTAGATTCACAGTTCAAATGTATTATAGTTGTAAGGAAATTATTTATACGTTACTTCATGGCCATGGTAATTGTAGTAAGCACACCGAAATGGGTTTATGGCATTGTAATTTAATGTTTAAATTTCCTGTCAGAAAATACACCTCATTTAATCATTTTTTGACACAAATACATAATACAGCAAATTATTTCGCACAAATACAAATATTTTTTGCCGATTATATAAAATGACTCGATCGTAATTAGTTAATTTTATTCCTACTATAGAATTAAATAAGCATTAGGATTTTTGCAGTTTTGCAATCATCAGTATGAGAATTTCATCTTTATGTGAGTGATATAAAGTTTAAAATGCATCCTCATTACTCTATGTAGAATGTAGCATTACTACAAAGAAAAATATAAAAACTGATATACGTATTCTCTATAACATAAATGTATTTAAGTACTATTGTCCATTGTCGGCCATCACAGCATTGGATTCACTCTCATTTCTATCTAAGCAAAAATCTACTTACACTTGATTAGGATTAGAAATACACACGTTACGTACTGAGTTGAGTCTGCACATTATATTATACATATACTTATTGTTAGTATAAAGATGAGATCAGTGTCAGTAGATCAGAGGGTCCGTTCAAGGAAAGTTAAAACATTTTCTCTATTTACACACTTATAAGCTATTCAGATAGTGAATTCACATCTATAGTGCTATAAATACATAATTATCTTTACTACATCATTACATAGCTTACTCCAAAGAACTCGGAAATCCATACGAATTAGTACAAAGATGATTTAATATACGAAATTACCTGGTTTAGTTATATCTTAATACACCAATAAAAGAGTTCTCTACTTGGCTAAAGTTGTCTATATTATATTCTTCCAAAATTTTATGCATCTTTTTAATATTCCTTATACACTTTCCTCTTTACTATTCAATTATATTAACTACACATTCACAGGATAGACTAAAATATTAGAAATTAGAGTTAAATAGACAAAAAATTAGTAAAAATGCTCAATTTAGCGGTTTTTAATTCTTAATAGAATTCCTTACATGAATTTTAGCTTTTCAGTTATTATTACATGTAAACTAACCTGTGAAATTTCCTTATACACAAAATGCACAGTATTATTTGCATGTTTAAAATATTTGAGGACATTTTGAGACACTTTTTGTGAAAATAGGCATTTATTTTATAGTAATTGCGTATCCGAGCACTAAATATTTATTAGAGAGAAAGAGATATCTATTTCACGATGATAAAAAAGTGAAAACAACTTGCTTATACATACACATAGAAACAAAAACTGTGCCTGTACCTACTTAATGCATAGCAGAAGCTTATGTATGCGTATGTGCATAATAATCTCTCATTTTGACATTTGTCACACAGTCACACAGAAAATGAGACAACAGGTATTATTAACATTAGCATAGATTAACCATGTATACCTATTTAAGCATAACTTGGTGTACATATAGACTTATCCAATGTAAAAATAGAACTGCCATTGCTATAAGGCTAGTTCATTGCAAGTCACGCAAAGCATTGTCCCCATCCTTTGATTTTCATTCCACTTCCGTTCTTTAACTTTCCATTATGAACAATGAGACTTTGCTCGTTGCTTCGATTGGCTTTATTAAGGATCATTCCCATATCCCATGTATGTAAGTACCTATATATGCATATTTATCATACGAAACTGCAAAACAACAACTTTGCCAATGTTCACAACCTTTTTAATTCACAATCACATTCTATTCATAGACACAAAATACATGCATTTTAAACAGCAGACATCTCAATAATGCATATAATATCTGCATTTTCCCTGTTGGGACGTCAACAACAATAGCATACAGGTGACTTATAGTTAAGGCTGCCAGATTTCATTTCAGGAAAGGATTTGGGACGCATTTTTCTTTTAATGGACTCAGCAGAAAATGAAATTGTGCGAATACTATGTGTATAAATGTAAGATGATATAAGTTAAAGTTCGAAAACATTTTTCCAAAATGGTAAAAATATCAGACCATATTTTGGCTACACTTAATAAAATTTTGAAAATAATGGGAAGCTATTTTGTATTATGCAGAATTTTGTGTTGGTGGCCAAATTAATTTCTACAATTAATGCAATTTTAAGAGCTTTATTTCATAAAAAACGAGAAACAAGTTTTTTAAACAAAATGTCTCAAAATGTGGCACTTTGGTGGAGAGTGGAATTTGAACAAAGTACTTATATAAGAAAAAAACTTCAAAACGAGGGGAAAACAACAACTTTTTAAAGAAAAAAAATGGAATAGTTCCCGTCAATATACTTTCCTCAATTTGGGCAATGGACATATATCCGTATTTTAGAAAGAAAACCTAATTGCAAAAAATGTGTGTTGTTCTTTATATTTGAGTAGCGTTTACATCTTTTAAAAGTATTTAGGAATTCATATGTAGTAAATGCACTAATTTTTGCACAATGCCAAAAGTATAAATATTTTGTAACGAAGCGTCTTACACATGACATTTTTTCTGAAAACGGGATGCGAACTAAAGATGTAGTTATCTTCAAAATGGAAAACATTCCAGACAATGTGTGTTCCTAAATAGAGATATCTGGCAACCCCACCCATAGTTATCATTAGATATAACTAAATTATAGTTATGCAATGAACTTATATTACAATTACAGCAATCGAGTCCACATACCTAGAACTCACAGTCCTTAACTTAACTTTGCATGACACTTAGCTGAAAATTGTGACTACGAGGATTGCGAATTGAGTAACTGAGCCAAGTTTTTGCAAAATTGCAAAATGCTCCAAATTGCAAATTTCTCTAAAAATAATTTTTTATTTAAATTAGTTCGAAATCTTTTAGTGATATTTTGCATAGTGAGTGAGATTGAAGGTTGGCGACCGAGAGAAAGTCCGAAGATCGGAATTCATCGATGGATCACCGTGGACGGGGATGACATGGGCATTTGGCAAAGAGATTTTGACAATTTGACTGAAGGAGCCATTAAAGTGCAGGACGGGGGAAATACTTACATCATCTCTAATCATCTCTCAGCACTTTCCTTCGATTGCAATTCTAGTTACCCTGTTCAATGGTTCTTTCATCACGCTCAAGTATTTATTTGCATGCAAATGTTATCTAATTGCCATACATTTATCGAATTAGTGTTTCTTGGAGTTACATGGATTATTTCTGTAGCATGCAGGTCATCAGCTTTACAACGTTCGAATCCGAACTTCAAGGACAGCATCAGATATCTATTCAGAGAGGACTAACCTATTCTCATCTCATTTAGAATTATACGGAGACTCAAACACAATTACAGGCAAGATTTATTTATTAAATAAATAAATAATAGTAAAAATCTAGTATTAATTAGTAAAGATCCGTTTATTTCATTTTATTTTATTTAAAAACTCTAAATGCAATAAGTGTCGCTTCATTGAAAAAATAAACCTTTCATCTTAATTAGCTTGTAAAATAATTATATTTTCTACAGAAACTAAAATGTTACTAAAATGTCAATGGGGGACGCTATTTGTAAAATGTTTCATTCTATTTTTCCTATTTTGGTAGTAAAAAGGAATGATAACCATAAAATGTGTATTAATTGTTTTTAGGAAGCTACAGTTGCATGAGTACAGAGGACGAAGCTTTACATAAAACTATTTACGTGTACTGGCAGGGTAAATAAATATTTTATGCTTAAAAATATTTTATCTGGATTTTGCTTTTTAAATTAATTGTCATTTATTTCAAATTCCAGGAAATTCTCCACCTTACTTAGTTCTCGCTGGAGAAACGGTTACAGTAAAATCTAAAGGAAATGACAAAATGGAAATCCCTTGCCGGGTGTCGCAACCGGAAGTTAAAGTTAATCTTTTTGAAGAAAAATCCCCTGTAAGTTTTTAAATGTCAAAATTAGATTTTTATCAAATTTATTTTTAATGGAATTGAATTCTAAATGAATTTAGATGCATTACGAGCCCGTTGAAAGTCCGTATTTCAAATTCGATCCAAAAATTGGCTACACTGTTGATTTGTATCAATACGATAAGGTTTATGGAAGATTCAAATGTACAACAGATGAAAGTGACTCCTTTGTCATCATAAATACTGAAAAAGGTTTGAAAAGTCTAATAAATTGTAACACATGTTTGAATTTCGTTTACTGGAGAACTTTTGTATTTTTAAGGTTCCGAAAAAGATTTCGTGTTCAATAACACACTTATTGGAAATGCAACTATATTTTATAGCAAAGAGGACGAAGGAATTATTTGCTGCTCTAATAGCACGAAACCTCCTAATATTCTAGAAGTATTTTGTTTTGATCCCGTTAGCTGCAAAATGAAAGAATTTCTTTTGTACAAAGTAAGTATAATACTATTGGAAAAGGTGTAAAAATGGCTTTTGTGGGAACCCCAGTCAAATATAGAAAAACGCCAGGCAATTTACAACATGAAAAATGGAAATTTCCCAGCGAATGTGTTTTTGGACAAAAATTTGCCTGGAGTATGTCCTTGTGTCAAAATGATTCTATAATTATAAAATATTTTTTGAAATATAATTGAATATTTGTAGGTTGCAAATAACGCTGCCTATCTATACAAAAACGGGAGCTGTAGCTTCGAACATATTTATCCAAGAGATTCTGGAATTCTTCGGTGCAGAGGAGATGGGATTGACGTTTATAGACATTTTTATACAGACATGACGCCTCATTCCCTACACTTTTCACAAAATCGCAGCATGAACCTCTGTAAGATATATTCATATATAATTTTATTTTATTTTAAAGTTTATTCATTAAAGTGGAAAAAACTACGGTCTCTCTGAAGAAAATTTAATCGACCATAATATATTATAGTTCAATTAATTCAATTAGAAATAAATAAACCTGTTTATAAAAAATAGTCAAACCGAAGCCCTAAAATTCGTTTCTTACAGGGAACTTTCTAAAAATAAAAAGAGTTGAATTTTGCAAAATTGTGATTTTCAGATTTCAATTGGGACGAAATCAAGAAGGAGAAAATGTTAGTTTTGACATTGGGGGCTTCTGGAGCAATTTATTCTGGACAAAATCTGACAATGGCTTGTGACACATCGTATTTCTATTTCTCCGAGGGTTTAAAATGGGCTATACGCTGGAATAATGGATCCCTTATATTCGTTGACGGTACTAATTGACTCAAAAAATCATTGCATTATACTATAATCGAAATACGTTTCCTATTTTACCTTCCATCTGATTATCTAAATTATAAGTAACTAACTTTTTTCTATTTCACAAATATTAAGCTCCAAAAATGGTGGAATATGGTGACGTTCGTTTCCAAAGTGCATTTCAAAATTTTAGAGTTCTCTTGCATAAAAATATGACTGAAGGTATTCGCGCTTTCAAGTTATTTCTAAATAATTATTATGCAACAATTTTATATTAATTGAATTAATTGAATTAATTTTTATTGTTATTTTGTCCAGTTCTTTGCTTTGCTCCAGTTTGGAACACAACAGAGTGGGTAAACAAGACAATAGCCCTAAATATTCAAGGTACTCATTCAAAATGCAATAATACTCTCATATTGTTAGCATTTTGCTTTAAAATGTCTCTTTTTGGTTAATTTGGTGACACAGAAGCACATTCTCCAAAATTTGATGGTCCTCTCATTGAAGTCGTCACTTTAACACTTAATGAAACAGAAAAAGTAATTACATGCAAAGCTTCAGGGAAACCTGCACCAATACTCAGGTGGAGGAAAAACAATAAGGTTGGCATCCATAATATTTTAGCAGTTCTAAAATTATTTTAATTTATGTTAATTTATTTGCTGTTTGCAATTTTAATGTTTGTTGTTTTGCTTTTTGTACCAATTCCGATTTAGACAATTACACATGAAAATAACATGGTTGTGAAGCGGAAGAACGGAACATTAGTTTTGACGATACACCGCGTCTCACACGAAACGCACGGAGAGTACAAATGCATAGCAGCCAATTTAGCTGGTAAAATGGAGAAAACAATTCGAGTTTACATTGAAGGTGTGTACATAGCAATTACATACTTAGTGGCTAATTAGCTTGCAAATTAAGCATTAATTTTAATTTAATTTTTTATATACATAAGTGATGTTGCATGGTAAAGAATTATTTGTCTGATTTATTGGCTAAAATGTGGGATTTCAAGAGTTTTGTAATGACAATTAATTGAGATTTAAAGATTTTTCTGATGCAAATTGGAATTTAATGATCTTTAGTGTTAAAAAGTATAATCTATGGATTTTTGTGCTGAAAATTGCAAAATGTAATTTGCAGATCATAACACTTCAATGGGAGCCATTCCAATAACTTTCCTCGTCATCCTGCTAACAAGTCTTGGAGCCGGAATTGGTTTCCTCCTGTGGAAAATGAATCTTCAGAAGAAAATAATTGATCATTTGACAGGTGTGGTGTTCCGGGATGTAACTCCAGCAGACACTCGAAATCATATTCAAACTACAGTCATTAATCATTAAATTAAGAACTGAACAAATGCAATTCTTTTAAAATTTAACTATAAAATAAAAAAGTTGGTTGTCATTAATTTATTCATTCTCTTATTCTGTAAATAGCTCACCTGTTTTGGCCTAATTCATTTTTAAATAATACGTTTTATATAATAACATTTTGTACAAAATGCAAAATATACATAGAAAACCTGTCACAAGGAACACGGCTAAGTTAAATATGCATATACTATACAAGAAAATGTTTTGGTAGAACCTTAAATGCAATTAAAGGGAATATATCCCGATTTTATCCATTTTAAATCTTCTTAACTAGTTTTAAGTCTAAATGATTGCTATTCGCTTTTTACTACAAATGACAACATCTATTTACTCTTGATATATTTGTAGATCACAATTTCTGGCAGAGATTTTGTTTGTTTGCTTTAGCTTAGACACATATACAAGCTACATAGATTTGTAAATAAACAGTAGCCCAATAAAACTAAAAATGCATCTTTTACATCTGCAGCGATTAGCGCAACAGAGTTAAGTTAATCTTATAACAGTATATTTAACTTCTCTAAAGCTCTAACTTTTCTTTCGATATTTGACTATTAGCTATAGATTCATTCTCAGTTAATACGTAGTTTACATATACTAAATAATAGTATATAGTTAAGAGAAGCATCCGGAAATGAATTCTAGGCGATTGCAAACTGCAATTCCCGATTTTAGAGCGATGATTATATATACTAGGTATATATTATTATGAAATTCTACTTGTACTCTAAATGCATGTAAAGTGTATTAGGTATGTAGAAATAGAGATTTGAAGCGGATGTAAGTATTACGGGACTTTTGTTCGTAATTGTAATACTTCCCATAGCTCAGAAGCTACTAAAATCCTAGATTCTGTTAAGAAAGTACGTAAAGAGAAGGTTCTTCTGTCCTGAGCTATCTAAAAGTATTCTAAAAGTTGTTCGATTCTATTCTACACATAAACTCAACAATTGGAAATACTCGATAGATATACACATGCCGACACCTAAAAATTGTCTGCGCTTAGAATCGTGAAGGAACGGAGTTTGAATTACTTTTCTTCTCTTTTACTCACTCAACTCCTTAAAAAATTAAGATTTCGAATTGCGAATATTGTGAATATTTTACTAAACATGTAATTGCTATGTTATTTATTTCTTGTACATAAAATACAATTTTTATTTGTTAATTTTGGATTTAAATTGTTTTATGAGCAGCACTTTCCATAAATCACAAACCAACTTTGCAAATCATCAAATCAAAACAAACAACAAAACATCGTGAACGTGTGTGTTAAGCAGCCGGAGACCGACGGAACGTAAACAAACGATATTAAATTAAAGTAATTAACATTTTACATTTTATACTTCCATTAGTTAATTAAACTCCTTATTTTACTTTACTCAATATTAGGCTGTTCATTCATAACTTATGCATGGAAAGGAAACAAGTAAATTGTAAATATCACAATAAGTCTTTGATTTCTTTGTTCTGTTTTAATGAAGATTGAAATTCAATTTGATTTCTGTATGGTGAATAAATCTTAAATATTCCTTGTCATTAACACAATCTCAATCGAATTAATTATATTCTAAGTGATACAAAAGAAACGTTATTTCACATTCGAAATGGTAGTTGACCTATTTTAATTTGCGATTTGAGATTGCCGAAATGGTCCTCTTACATCTTATCCCGACACCAATCGAGGTACCTAAAAGTTAAGTTCAAAGTTGTGTATAATCTGAATCAGATTATTTTTGTCTTATCATTCCAGATTATCCAGACGAGCAATCGACATGGAGGGCCTTAGATTGTACTACTAATATACTTTTACGCATTACGCATTTATGGACCCAAATGGATAACTGGACACTTATTAATTACCTCGAAACAATTATGCTTGCTGATAAACGTTTAATAATTACTACAGAAGATTACAACACAACAGATAAAAAGTCGGACTCGCTCTTCGGCTAAAATGTAAGTATAATTCTATACATATGTACATATGTTACTAAAATACAACGCATAACAGTGAATTAGTGAATAGGATAATTTACTACATTCAGTGACAATATGTACAATCACAATCCAAACATTTGTGTATTAATAGCAGATGCCCACCTTATTACGTGTTGATGCTGCCAATTATTATGAATCACGATTTACGTTATGTTATCGTGTTAACATTTTTAGGTAAATTGCACGATGAGCGAAGTATGCAATTTTTGTATGTAATAAACCACTGTCTACGTTGTGTAATTGTGTGTATTTATGCATTAAATATGGAATTGACATGTTAGCATAAAAAGTATGAAGCTCTTGACTTTGGTTTGGATGGGTTATGTTATAAGTTATAATTTTTATCAGACAGACAAACTTAGTAATAGACTTGGTATTGATATGGTATATACTAATGACGAATAAACTATATTTTTATTCTGACATCCAATATTTGTGATTCTTTTAGCTTTTGGTGCTATTCAGTGAAGTGTGGACAAGTCTTGCTGGCTGCCGTTTCATTGTCAGCAAAGGAAATAAAATATTTATAACATTTTTATACAATGGAGCAAGGGAAGCAAATTGGAGATTGGAAATGCTTAAGAATTTTGGGACGGGGCAGTTTTGGCGTTGTGGGCCTGTTCAAGAATTCTAAGACATCTCAGTTGACAGGCATTTATAAATAATATCCTATTTACTAAATGGGAAAGGCTTATCCTTAAACGCACCATTAAAAATGACTTTTTCACCATTGTTTTTCTGGTGACTGGTTGCTAAATTATTTTGCAATAAAATTATAAATATCCACAAAAATACATTTCCTCAACAAGTACGTAATTTTTAATCAAAATACAGGCTTGTTCAAATTGTAGGGCAGTTAGCCTTTTTGTGGATATTTACTATTTTATTGTTTAATAAATACATCTGAATGTAATTCTTGACTTCGATATGCCTTTTCAGCTGTGAAGAAGTTTGAAGTTCGTTCACAATCCCAATCTACTGTTCGAATCCTATGTGAGATGCAAGATCGCTGGGTCAAAGAAGTAGAAATGATGTACCATTTGATCGACTGTCCTTATATTGTGTCAACGTGCCCAGTTCCTGAAGATTTAAGCGGAAATAGCTTGTTGTCCCAAGCTATTCCGAGACTGGACGCAAAGCAAAGCCCGGCCGTCCACTTACCTCTTCTGTGTATGGAATTCTGCTCTGCGGGGGATTTGAGGCAAATGCTAAAGCGCCCTGAGAATATTTCAGGCCTGAGGGAAAAAGAAGTGCGAACTGTGTTGGGTCATGTGTCAAATGCTATTTCCTATTTACACGAGAAGAATATTATCCACAGAGACTTGAAACCGGAGAATATTCTTGCACAGCATGACTCATCTTCTGGAAAAACGTCCTATAAACTAAGTGATTTGGGATTTGCGAAAGATTTGTCCAACAGTCAAAGTCTTTGCTCAACAGTTGTTGGAACAATGCAGTATTTGGCACCGGAAATTTATATGGGGAAACGGTAAGCATTATTTCTTCGTATTTCTCTAAACTAAGAAAGAAAGTTCGCTTGTAGTAATTAGTGGCTGTATTTTGTCAATACTTCGTTCAATACTGCACAGGTCGCACTGATTGCATAAGGAAACTATAAGAAAAGCAACTTTTTAGTTTTTCTATAGAATACAAAATAAGGAACAACATTTTCTTCAGAATGAGAAATATAAAACGGAATTTTCTATCGAGTTCTGAATGGCTACTCTTTTCAATCGAATAAAAATTGTACATTTCCACAGGTACGACAAAACTGTGGATTTCTGGAGCTTTGGAGTAATTGCTTTTGAAGTCATTTGTGGAATGCGACCTTTTCTCCATGGAGAATCCCCTTCACAATGGTAATTAAAAACATGTCTAATTTCACACTATTGACACTATTTATGAATGTACAAAATGTATATTAGGTTTATTTTTTAAGAATTCTTTAAGATGATGATTAAAACTATTTTACTTTCAGGATCCCATTAGTGGAAGAGAAAGGGAAAGACGTTATTGCGATCTACAGAACTCATGAAGAACGAATTGAATTTTCTAAGGAAATTCCCTATTTCACACACTGTTCAGAGTAAGTATCTAAATCCATTTCAAGATTTGAATGTAATTTACTTTAATTTTAACGAATGTTTCCATTTAATTTATGTTTGTTTACGCGTGACCTTGACCTTACCTTATTTTATATTCACAGAATGCTAAAGAAGTGTTTAGAATCTTGGCTGCCCACAATGCTTCAGTTGGACCCAAATCTGCGTGGCAAGAAAGAAGCTACTAGTCAAGGTTCTCCAGCTCAGCCAGTAATGATAGGTTTATCCAGACTTTCGAAAATTCTCAACACAAAAACCGTGGACATCATCACGCCTTCAAAAAGAATATCTTTTGCTGTTGGCCGTAATACTAAAATATCTGAAGTTCAAACTTGGATTTCTAAAGATACAGGAATGAATGTTGGCTGCCAACTTCTTATCACAATGGACGGAGTAGAATTAACTAGCGAAGATTTGGCTGCTCAGTTTATTGACGTACGTTAATAATATTTTAATATGCACTTATTTACATTTATACATTATACATTATTATTAATTATGTCTAATTGTTTCTCTGATTTTTTGTTTAAAGCTGACCGATTTGTACCTCATCCCACGAACGCCTAGTCTTTTGCGTCTCAAGTCAAAAATTCCTATGAATGTTAACTTGTTCTTAAAAGCTCCTGATAGTGCAAAAGGAGATCCGCTGAAGTTAAGATTGGTTTGGTCTCATGCCATTTATTTCCTTGAAACCCAAATTGATAGGCTGATGTCCATGAAAAGAGCTACAGATGCTTTGAAGTAAGTTACACTGGCATTGTATTATCGTGTAAAAGCGAAAATGCATATTAAAAATTCTTTACATACGAAAAAAATTTGTAGGCGGAACAGATTTGTCAGCAATTTTTATTATGAGCGATTAGAAAGACATTATTTTGCACGTTCCCTCGAAAATGTTGAGCTAGATATGTAAACTTTTGCAAGAAATGTTAATTCTCTTGTTTTTTTTATTTCAGAACGTGGTTCAATTCAACATACACATCAACCATAAAGATTCTCATTCAGGATATTGAAAAGTCTACAGCTAGTTTAGATAAAGTCTTGGAACTGGAAACACACCTGGAAGAGATTGAAAGGAGGTTTGGAGAATCGGCCGTTGTTCAAGAATCTCAAACGTTCAATATTAAAAACTGGCTGAATCAAAAATACGAATTAAAAACTTTGTACAATCAGTGTCTGAACAACTTTGCTGAAAATATTGTTCTTTTTACCATTAGAACTTCGGATATAGAGGAAATGTAAGTCATTATATTAATATTTAATTGTAAATAGTGTGATTGTAACATGATTATTTAATTGATGTTTCGTTGCAGTTTGCATAAAGTACTTAAGATTTACGAAGATTGGAAATCTGCTGAATCAAATGGTGGTGTACATTGCGATCTTCTGGTCAGACACATTTGCCAATTTTTGGTGCAGAGGGATCCTATCATTGAATCAATCATTAAAAATATAACGTAAGTTAGACTTAATTACACGTTTAACTATATTTGAATTATTTTCACTATATATTTGCGTCCTTAATTTATACCTTTTTTCAGCTATCATTTGTCCTTCCAAATGTTGCTTATATTCCCAGCAATCCACAACAAAGTCTAATAAAAACTTTAATAGTAATAAAACATCCTCATTTCCAAAAATATCTTATTCTAACATTGTTCTGTCACAATTCTAAAAGCATTGCTACAGTTGGGAAGTCAGAATTTACCAACATTTAGAATGAGCACGATATTATGCCTTTTTTGAATATCGAAATGTTTTCAGCATTTTTGAGTACCAATTGAGACTTCTTTTCAACATTATTTTGAGGATTCATCTTTACTGCTTCTTATCTAGAATTGAAATAAATTTATTTATTTGTTCAGGGTGCTGTTGGAAAAGGTGGAAATCGATTCCCGAGTCATGGAGGATCTTAAGGCGATCACAGCCAAGCATAATGAGCTGATTGAAAATATAATCGAGTCCCGATGTAAAAAGCAAACTGAACTTCTTCGGTCAGCTAAACAAAGCAAATTGCATCTTGACACGGACTGTATTCCTAATAATTCTGAAAATGGTGAGGAAGACTGGAATCAACAGGAATCAAAATCTTCTCAAAATGTCATTTACGCCACTAGTTCCAAGCAGATGAGCAAATCAGTTGTGGACATCTCCCCAAGTAGCAGTAGCAGTAGTGCGACTCAAGGTGGGAAACATGTGATGGCCAAAAGTTGCAACAGTGGACTTCCTGGAGCTCAGCCAAGTGCCATGGCCCCTTCACTACAGACTCTTATGGAAGAATCCATGATTTGGCAAAAAATGTAAGCTCGCTTGCATTCTGCATTTCATTTAATTGCTTTATTGCTTGTTTACATTTTGTGTTCTTTAATTACTAAAATGTGAATGTTTTTACTATTGACAATTGTGTTTGAATTTCATAACTAATATAAAGACTTACTAAACACCTAGGTCGGACGACACTTTGCAAGCAACTCTTGGGAAGGTCAAGAGTATTTTAATTGAAAAGGCTGAAATGGATTGGGAATTTTTGGAGCTAAACTAAGTTGATTTGAAAATATCTAACAAAAGCCGATTAGTGTCAATGCTTACCTTTAATCTGTAATTAGAAAAAATGGTAGAAAATGCCTTTTTATACTTGAAAAAAGCCTGCAGTGTGCCGTAATGAAAATTGCTATAAACTTATAAATGCTAAAATCTGAATGCCTTGAACCTTGAATGAAATGGATCTGAATTTTTAGAGTTTTTCCGGAATTAATTACCTAGTTATAATCGCAAATAGTACGCAAATCAGTCTTTGTAATTATTTTGTCTCTCGTCGTCAATTGCAATTGAATGGACTACGCTTCCTTGTATACTTATACTCAAACTATTTGTACCGCAATGAATTTTCTATAAAATATGTAATAAATATTTAGAAAGTGCTTTCCTTAAAAAAGTACTTTACTCTAGATTTGACTAGAAACTGAATCGATCAAGTTTAATCGTTAATTAAGGTCAATATCATTTTATGAAATGCTTTTTGTTTATTTAACTTTTGTTGAAAAAGAAGCAGAAAATGACCAAAATTTACTGATCGATTCATTTTTTAATTAATACGTTATAGTCGTTTTAGTATAGTTTTAGTTGAAATGCAATTTTGAATGAATCCTATACTACTGTATACATACATGCGTATTAGTACTTTGAAGGATTGTGGTGGTGCAATACGGAATGTTACCAATAATGTACGCACGTAAATATGTATAATTAGTAAATTGAACGGAAAACGCTGTTACCAGACCAGTTCGGACATGTGCCTCAATTTTATTACTGTTTCTACAGTTTTGCATTTACTGCTTACATGTTATGCTTTGTACCACAAAATGTTAATTAAATAGCCATAGCATAAATGATAAATATAAATAAATCTAGAATCACATCTTAAAACAACTACAATCTACAACATAATAGATGGTAATCTTTACACACAATTGTTGTACTATGTAAATATCGATACATACAGATACTACACGTAGGTACTAAACACATCTCAATTAATTTCCTTAATAGTATTTATTTTGTGTTCATCAAAATAATTAATAATAATTGTTTCTTGCGGATTGTGCAAAATAATAATAAACCACATTAATGTAATTCACTACCCAAAAATTAAAAACTTTGCTTTATTTCGCAATTATTGGTTAATTACGAGATGGCCATTCTTGAATGAAGAAATTTGTTTCACCTGGTGAAGGCTATTTTGTTAGAGAAAGGAAAAGTTCACTTATATTTCGAGAAAGTGAGAAAAAAAAATTCATATTGAGAGAGGAAGGTTAATTTGTATTTGGATAAAGAAAAGAAAAATTGTTTTGAAGCATTTGAGAAAAGTACATTTGTATTTGCAGAAATCTCAACCAAAGTGCGCAAAGGCTAATTTGAATTTTTAGAGAGGAAAAGTTCATTTTAATTTGAAGATATGTAAATTATATTTGGGAAAAAATCCAGTTAAACCTGAATTTGGAGAAAGGAAGGGCTAATTTATATTTGGAGAAAGTTATAGTTCATTACTGTTTTTGCATTTGGAGAAAGGTCAGCGCAGCGTTAATTTGCATAATTTGGAAAAGGCAAGGACAGTGTTTCGATCGAGCATAACTTAAATAATTCGTTTTTGAAAAAAGTAAACAATATTTTATATTTGGTGAAAGTAAACGCTTCGAGGAAGCTAATAACTGACTCAGGAGAAAGTGAAAATGATTTTTGGTCACAGATGGAGAAATGTTAGACAGACGGAGAAACCGGAGAAAGTAGTAAATTGAGTAAAGAATTGTGTATTTGAGAATGGCAAAAATTGTATTTGTAAATATGTAAAATATTTCAAGGTTCTGTCCAGTAATTTAAATTGCATTGTCCATAATTATCTAAATAAATAGATTAAGTTCCTTTTTATTCAAACCTATTGGCCATGATCATTGAAAGATATTCCATTTTCTTTGTGGCTAGAATCTTTAGTTTACATTCCGGTAGATCCATGAGCTCATACTGGAAGCAATCAATACATTTCTGGAGGTATACTTTTGCCAGTTTTACACTTTCTCCGTTTTTCCTCAGAATATAAAAATCATCGTCGACTTCTCCTCCAGCCAAAGCCAAAATGGCCGACTGCATCTCAAAATAGACGACCGCGGCATAAATGTTCATTCTGGCTAAACCCGGGTCCAACTTTTTAACTGTGTTCAAAAGTTTATTGCACAATGTAAGTTTTTCTTCCAGAATATCTTTATTATTCCTCGTGTCATCATCCCTTCCGTACATCTGGACAAGCGAATGGCTTACGATGAAATTGAGATAAAATTCCGGATGAACCAGTTCTTCAATTTTGTTGAGCATTTCTTTATAATTCTTGGCTGTAGGAATCATTTTCCCGACCATTTCTGATAATTTTGAATCCACTTTCTTCACTTGCCAAGTTTCGCAAACTTTCCCGCATTTTGCAGAGGTGCATTGCCACTGAAATTCCTCAGGAGTTTCCGGACTTTTTTGAACAGGGATGGAAAATGCCTTACAGGTGGCAATTGGACAAAGTAGGGTTGAAAAATTAGTTCCTAATTCGTAAGGATCTGAACATCGAGGACAAGTGCACCAAAAATATTTAGTTTTCTTCAAATTTTCCCTCCTTTTTTCAGTATTCCAGAGAATATTCGTATACATCGTTGTTAAATGTTCCCCCTTTTTTATTTTAACTGAGGACCGACAATAAACTTCAAGAGGAGTCTTTTTCTCCAAAGGACAGCGTACTAAATAAAATTTTGTGTTGGGGATACAACTATGCTCCATTTTGCAAAATAATGGGAGCAACATCAATATTTCCACATTTTGAGAAATCCTCACTTCAACGGTATTCGTATCCGAGATCCCTAGAATTTTGTGGACGTCCGGTTTATAAACGATTGAAGAATTCAGCTTCGGATGCTCCAATTTTTCCAGAATACTCGTCATTTCTTCATAAAGCCGTGCGGTTTTCTCCAAGTTTGCCACATCTCCCCGCAATTCTACATTTGACTGGAACATCATCAGCTCCTCCCACAATTTTTCATTAACGACTTTCAGCAAAATGCAACGGAAATAGAAAAGGTTCCGAAGAAACGATTCCCGCAAATTGCTATCCTCAGTTTCATCTTCCAGCTCTTTTCGTCCACTAAATAGTTTGCATTCGAAATTCTTGTGGAAATATTGAGATGCACATTTCGAACCGCAAACGGACAGTCCACAAGATTCGCACTCTTGAGATTCCTCATCGTCGTCATCATCTTGTAATTCCTTGTAGCAACCTAAACAAATAGATTCTTCTGTGTTGCATTTTTCTACCCTGAATCCAAGAACCAGGGGCTTGTCCTTGAAAAGAATGTTGTCTGGTTTGATATCTTCGTTTGCCACGACATAGCGGCCAAGAGTCTCACTTTCTTCCACCTAAGAGATTAAATAAGATTAAATAATTAAATATTTCAATATAAATAAAAAAGACTAAATATATTTAGGTATCTCAATTTAAAAATAATTTCCTACATGCTCCCTGTTCGAAGGACAATGTTATTGGATATTCATAGTTAATTAAAAATCCTAAATAAAGACTAACCTGAAATTTTTTTTTCGTGCAACTTTCTTTATGATTAGGCCAATCTTGTTTCTGATGTTCTTTACAACAGTAGAAGACAAGTCGGCACCAGCCGCAACGAGAATCGCTTAGTTTCGGACAGAGCTGACACTTGCCTTTGTCACTCATTCTGTATCGTCTTTTAGATATAAATATTACTAACCAATCCAATGTTATGACTCGACGCAATTTTGCAATACTATGTATTATGAATCTCGAATGTAGTAAATGCAAATGCAATTCCTATACTTTTATATATATCATTCGCAGATGTTTGTAGTATGTTGAGATTAAAGATTCAGATTGATCTTTATAATGTAACTCGCTATACTGAAAATTATGTTAGGATAAGATTTATATAAAGTGTATCACTTTCTGTTGTTTTCTGAACTAACTGAATATATTGCTTGGCTGGTAATGGTTCTGGTTCTGCTATAATATGTTTTGTTTGCTCTTGGATAATATTATATCTAAGATAGTGTAGAGTCTAGATATTTAAGCTGGAGGAGGTGCATTGGATCGTCTGAATGTATTAACTAACGGAGTGAAGAAACTCGAAATGTAAATGCACGACACAAAAATAAACGAAGACATTGTAGGAAAATCTAAAAATAATTTCTTGTTCTTAGGGATTTTCGGATGCGACCGATATAATTTTACTATACGAGCTTCTCCTGCATGTCTGCTGTTATAATAGTGTACAAGTAAGCTCCCCAACCTAAATACATTGCTTAAGACACACACAATTGTATAAGTATACTTTTTTTTTAACTAGGGAAATAGTAAGTAGATAGCTTACTCCGTTTTTCTGTACATCTCTATCCTCTTATAACTTATAACAGTTAAATTCATTTTGTATTGTGAATCGTGCAATATGCAAAATATTTCGCTGAAATTTCATGAAAAAGTTGATGAAACAACTAAAACTTAAGCGTCCTTAAACCGTTGAAAATGTGGTTATTGGATTATATAATACGTTTATGCATAATATACATTGGCATATATAGCATTCCGCATAATAGTATTTCAATCAGTATGAAGGAATTTTCCCTAGGTAACTTTATTCTGTAGCATCTGAAGTTAGCATGAAAAAATGGTTCGCACTGCATGAACCTACAAATTATTGTAAGGAATTGTCGTAAAATTTTCATCTTTTTGATTATTATAACATATTTTCAGTTTTTATTAACTGGAACTGCCATTGAAAAATGATGTAACCCGTTTCGGAATTATTCCTTCCTTGCCTGAAATAGAGGCTTCTGCTTCCCTGCAATTACTACCATTGCATTTAAATTGAGTGCACTACACACACTAATGTAATATGGAGGAAATACTACTTTATAGTAGTAAATGCATTTTTTTCTCATTCTGAGGGATGTTGGGGGTTGGGACGAGAATAAGGGGAGGCTTCATCTTAGTATGACAAGCTACATCTCCTCCCGGGATATATCATGTTAATAACTATCTACGAACTGTAACGCTAATAACATATAGGAAGAAGTTGCCTCCCTGGCCAGGGAGTTGTTGGCTGAATTGAATATTCATTCACTAAACTTAATTTTTTGTAAATAACATTTATGCTTGTTTCTTCGCTTTGTCGTATGTCCCGTTTATTCTAATGAAGTTAGTTATTATCCGAGTTATAGAAGCTTAGCTGACTTTTTACTATTAATGTGTCTGCGTAAGGACCGCAGAATTTAATGCAATTTCAACGCATTATAATTATCATACATACACAGCTAATTAACCTTTAGACACTTTACATTTACATTACAACTCTGGAATCTGGAACCAAATCCCGATCCCATTCAATTAACTGAGATAACAATGGCAAAGATAATTATTATAATAATTACAAACTATAAATCAATGCATGTAATAATGTATACATTGAAGGCAGCAGACTAAAATCCTAAACAGGTATTTTATGAGCATCACATTTCATTGGAACATTTTCCCTTGATGAAATATCAAGTCCTCTTTAACGGGTTTGCAATTACTTATTTCGTATCGACACATTTGACACAAAGACCTCTATCAGAACAGCATCGGTACGGGTTAGTGGGCAAGTGACTCTATAGGAAAATGAAGTTGATTAATTACTACAATCTTTTTGTAAATTACAACATAATTAAGCTAACAATCAAAACACAGGCAAATATAGTCAAACCCCAGCCAACGATCGACAAATGGCATTTTTCGTAAATATTTACTAGAGACTATATCAGTAGGTGCAAGCTTTATGTAATAATAATTAAGTATTTACCGCTGGACATACTGGATCCCAAATTAAGTATTCTCCAGTAGACCGTTTTCTAGTGAATGGATAGTGGCAACCGCAACGATAATCTTCACGGACAACATTTAGAACTAAAAAAGCATACCACACCAGAATTTTAAACTTTTAATATATTTACTTTTAGAATAAATTAAGTACAAATTCAAATTCATATTGGACAAAATTAAATGTAAACAGTAAATCGGGAAATTATATTACCTATACACTGGAATGAATAAGTACTTACCTGCTACAATTGATCCAGGTGTGCTCACAAGATGTGAAAAACATTTGTCATTCTTTAAAAAACATTTTTGTTTGTAAACGGAGACTCCGAAACAAGATTCGACGAAGAGACACATTCTCATGCAATCTATTCCTTGAGCCTTACGCATCTCGGGGGAATCCACTGGATTAGACCAAGATTCTGCACTATATTCTTCTCCAGGACAATCCTTGTCCAATTCTACTTGACCGACATACGTTTCTTCATGGACTATCCCAACAGAAATCAGAATTTATGTTAAGGAGAACTATATATTTATTCTGTACAATGATTTTCACATCGAAAACTTGTAACGAAGACTCAGTACTCAGTTTACATATATTTTAAATCTTATAAAATAACACAATAAAATAATCTTAACTATTTGGAGAAAAGAGATGGTTGTGCAATTGTAATTTGTAAATATAAAGTTAAGAACGTACATGAACATATATTTGCTCCTCCTGTCTTATTACAATAAAGATGACGTTCTTCCAGTTCATAACAATCCCGATTTTGATTACAAGGACTCCCAACTTTGGATTTTATGCACTAGAAACAAATTCACAAATTAAAAGTTTAACTTGTTTACATTATGATGAACATATTACTTGACCACTCCAATACATGTAAGACAGATAAATTGACTATATAAAGTGTTAATTAATTAAAGATGGACTAACCTGTTTACTTGCCGGGATAGCGATACTAGCACAAACAAATATCATAATAATTAAAAAAGTGACCCAATATCTTTGTAAGTTTTTCGATTGCGGTTCCATTGTCAAAACACTATTCATCTTCCCTTATTCACTTATTCCCAAGTTTTTTCTGCTTGTATTTCAAAAATCTTTAAAAGTAATCCTACGTGAATAATAATTATTCTCCAGTTGAATTTACTACACATATATAAAGATAAAAATTGATCTGGATTAGGAAAGATCAGTGTCCAAAATTACGAAGTCTAGAAGATTATTAAAGGCAGTTTATAACTAGATCTTGGATGTGAGGTAATATTATTTTGTCCATGATTATTGATTAAATATTCCTATTTTTGCTGGAAGTCCTGGATAAGTTCTTTTAAATTCAGTAGAGCACAATGGCTTCTCCGAGAACTGGACACAAAGAACAAAGAAGTAACGGTGTTCCTTTGTTTGCCACTTGTAAGATATTATTCGGGAAAAGAGGCGGCACTTTTAAAAGGATCGGGCAAAGTCAATGACCTCCAACAATAACAATAAAAAGTCCCGTTTCCAGACAGTTCCATTCTTGCAGCAGATTGGTTTTTACCATTTCAATTCTTTGGTGTCAAGAAGCCGGGCGGGTATTATTTTTATTGTCAATAATTGCAGAAGTTGCCATACAAATTACAAAAATTCTAAAAAGTCACAGGATCATAACTCATGGAAGTCCCCAAGGAAACAAATCTCATCATTTTGTTTATGGCAGACGGGAAATCGGGAGAAGAGCAGTTTGGAAGTTTTTGACAAGTTTTCCTGCTATCAGTCATTGTAAATTGTAGGATGCACACGCTTCCTCCTTCGACAGTTGACGACTTTTTCTTGCAAAGAAGTTCTTACCCGCGAATCTTCCGCATCGGAACCGAAAACCCGGCAATTAACGGACATTTCTGTATATTCTTTCATTGGGCTCATTTGAAATCTATTGGTAAGCTAAGTACATTTTTTATTTTCCCAGAAAATCATTTAATAATAAGGCAGTCGAAATCCAGCAATTCTTATCATTCATCAATTCTCATGTTTTTTATTATTTCCTGGACCTCCCTCCACATTTTCCTAAAACTCATTCTCTGTTCTCACTACAATTAATTTATTTCTCTTATTAGCCTTAGAGAAAATCAGTTTTCATCTCAACTGTTCCATATTTATACAAATGCCAAATTTCTAGATTTTAAACTTTCAACTTTGGGCTGCAAAACCTGTTTACAATTAGCCAACATTTCTGCACATTTTATTACCAATTTCTATGGCCTCTTTGTGTATTCGCTAATCATTTTAAAATGTGAATTAATAATACTGCAGTTAGTTCCTATTTTTGAAAATTTTCTGTTTCTGCAGTATTTCGATTGTCTGTTGTATAGAAATAGCAATTCACAGTGGTTTGGCAATGTTGATCTAATCTGAATGATAGTAGTAAAGCTAAGCACAATATTAAAGATACGTAGGTAAGTATAAAAGTAGTAAAAGCATGAATTAGTGTTGACTCCATAGTTTTAGGAAGATGAGAGTCGGGTTAAAAATAGTTTCCTGGACTGGATTGCTTGCGAATGCAAATCTTCGTGTAGACTCTTATTCTGCATTTTCCAATGTACTAGAATGTTAGAATTATATAACTATCTCCTATTCCATTCGTTAAGGATGCTTTTCTCAGTTTTTTCTTGCTTGAAAGTATAATATTGCTTCATTATGTATTATTTTCTTATATACCCTGTTCTTTATAATTGCTATAGGTATTAGAGTATGAGTTGCGTTTAGGTCGCGCATGCGATTTCTTCCAAGCTGCCCGGGACCGGAAAAATCAAAAACCTTCCCGCTTCCCGGGACCTACGGTCC
>JAQFYC010002569.1:0-24889 GCA_034694165.1 Tomocerus mixtus | reverse complement strand
GTGGTCCGATTTGGACCATTTGCAATCCCCTGAGAGCTATTATATCATTGAACATTTATGCCAAGTTTGGTTGAAATTCGTCCAATACTTCGGGCGTTATTTTGTATACGGACAGACGGACGGACGGACAGACGGCCGGACGGACAGACGGACGGACTGACTGTACGAAAGCATATCCAGCTTCGCTGGTAATAATACGAGTACGATGTATGGGAAAGTCAGTAATTGGGTATGGTATGATGATCAGACTACTAGACATTTCTGATAGTCCAAGCCACCTAGGCCTATGTGAAAGATCCACTTTTACTTATATTGATAATATTTCACTTTAAATATTTTAGTTATTATTAATCGATTTTTAAATTGTAAATTATATTTAACACACTCGCTACCCGTCAGTTAGCCTTTGCCATTACACAAAGTGGAATACGACATACGACTAAAAGATGTAGTAATTGGTTAAAATGAGAAAATGTTAAAATTGGACTAATCTTGCTCTTATGTGCAGTCATGGCTAATTCCTTATACGATTGAAGGCAATTAAGATATAGATATATTTAATAATATGATGAACTATGATTATAGAATAAATTAAAATACCTATGCTTATACACAAATTCTACATTAGCAATGAGATGAAGGTACTTATGTTATACTGATGTTCATACGCATTGTAGTTCATATTTCTGAAACTTAGTGTTGTAGTTGTAATTAGTTGTGGCTATCGCATATCTTTCTCCTCCGGCTTAAACTTAATGTTGTGTAGACAAAGACTGTAAAAGTTTAGCTTAGAGATGGAACCGGCCAGTTGTGTAGCTCATTCAACTTTTCGATCTCCGTACAGGGTATTTCATTTAAACGTTTTATTTTGCAGCTTAACATCTGCATTCTACACTATATACTGTATAGTACTAAAAGCTACAATCCGTCAATTGAATAGGGTTATGGGAATTACTACCCAGGGGAATTTATATATTTTTATAGGAAATGAATGGTTTTTCCTAAATTATCGTGCTTAAGTTGCATTGGGATTCACAATCATATTTTTCAGTGCATATCTAGTTGAATGAGCAAATCAAACTGCTTTTCAGCTACTAAATAAATAATGTAATACATGACATACATACATAATGTATATGCCACAATACCGTCTATCCGACTTAAAATATTCATTGGTATACCTAAGATAGTATTATATAAAATGAGTATCTGTACCTAACTGAGCGTTTTAATGGTATATAGTCAGAATAGCCAGATATTTTCCTTTGTTTAAATATTAGGTTCGACTTCGGCTTGCTGCTGTATATTAGTTGTAAGTTCATGTTGGCTTGAGTTCAGAAAAATTGATTTAGGTAGTGTTCCAAAATATTACAATTGCCAATTACCGTCATAAATAAGGTATTTTATACAGATACAGATATTTACTTCATATAGATATATTTATATTGCAAGTAATTACGATAGCTAATTACTAATTAAGTACAATACTAGTACACTGTACTTACTAATACCAATTAGGGCATACCCTGTACTTTAGCCATTGCAAATGCAGGTGTGCTGGTTACTTTAAATTAAAGAAGGATGTTCTGTTTGTGTTGTTACTTTGTCGGTCTCTTGAGCTTCTTAACTGATAGAAATGAATATGAATTAAGAATAGATAGAACTGGCAACTGTTTTGGGTTGGGTGAATCAAAAAATACGAAAGATAAGATAATTAGAGTAATTCCAATTATGTATTGTTACTCATCGTAAGGTGAGCAGCCCGAACATGAACTAAAATTGGCTATAAATTTATACAGAAAAGCATTGCTAAATACTTTAAATAGTATTAGGATTATTGGGGATACACACAACATACAGTTTACGGATTGACCTATTCACTTGCTCTTTTCTTACGATGGAACAATATTAATCGGGAGCAAATATCATAGTACTTACTTCAATGGAAGAATAGAGTGGAGACGGAGACTGCATACTGGAGAAAATCTGGGCACTAGAGGTGCTCTAGGAACTTTTAGCTCTAGTTTTCAATTCTAAAAATTAGCAGTAGGTTAAAAAAGCATTTAGATAAATTAAAATAAAATTGCTAACATGATATCTATCTGTATTTTGTACTTATGTAGTATATCTTTATGTCCTCGATTGAGAACAACAAAAATACACATTCCCGTCTTTTTATTGTAACGGTTTAACACAAAAACGCATAAAGTGACCACAGGAAAAGACTTCCTCCTTTATTTCATACACATTAAATCCCATGCTACGTTTACATACATACCTAATATCGCTTCTCAATGCATTTACCGTAGTAGTGATCCCTTTTAACAGACCTATTCAGTAGTTCATCTGTATCTTTATATATTTAGTAGATGGGTAATCTGGAATTTATCTTTTGTAGATATTACGCAAATATGCAAATGAATGGGTAACGGTAAACGGCATTAACAAAACTTGCTCCTACAGCAAGTACCTACTTACCTAACTGTGTACAGCAAATGACAGTGAACCTTGATAGTTACGCAAAAAGGAACATGATTTTTTTATGTTGACAAATTTCTGGTTTCGGAGTGTGTAGTGCATTACCTTCTTATCTTCCTAGAATGCTGACTTGCTGTCTGTTACAATATCCATGATAATTCCGTGATCGTGATTACGTTATGCATTAGTCTAAGTAACAGTAGGATGATAGTAGAAGGGAGATGAGATGAATCAATGGTCTGCCTTGCCTTGTCTATATATTGACCTGCTAAAATGCGGAGATGATAACATACAACAATGCATAAGCAACTACTTAAGTTAAGTTATAGCTTATGGGATCAGTGACCTCCGCGTCTCATCTAAAGTTATAGATGTTTCTTTTCTGGTTTTTTCGCCTTTCGGTGCAGTCCTCCTTAAACCCTTCTTTAATGATGAATCTCCTCCTCTGAACAATTCTGGGATCACAATGATTCGCACAAATTTTCAAGATGCCATCCTCAAAGGATGAGTCGTCCAACTGGCCGACGGCGCCCATATAAAAGAACTTGAGACCGGAATTCCTTTCACTTTCTACCTTGTCCGATTCGGATTAAGTCTGTTCATTTGTGTTCCTCAGTTTTAAGTTTTCGTCTGGTATCTCCCTACAGGAATATATATCATCATGAAGCCCTATCTTGTAAGTTTTATTCTATACACGCTACTTTTTCATTTTCTAAGCTAAAGCTAAACAAGAAGAAAATTTTAAACATATAAATAATTCAAGACATCAAAAATCTCAACACGAACGTGCAAATAATAAATTGTGTTACATATACGTGTATTGTATTGTATTCAGCATCATATTTGAGAGATTTTGAAATTTTAATACATATAAATTATGATACTGTCTATGTACTATGTCCACTTATTTTTGCATGCGTTGCGTACGCCACGCCAGCATAAACATAAATCGCCAAAACTTGTAGTTTCATTTTATGTATGTTCTGTACCTACTTACACAAGAAAAATTTGCATACTACATTACATACTACAATTGCAATGATTTTTTGTGACCCTATCAACTTACTAAAGTTAAACTTGATTGTATTGTCTTAAATGAGACTGATCTGATATATCTGTATTGTAGTATGTAGTTCAACATTTATTGGTTTTAGTGCACTAATATGCATGCATTGTGCTGTTGTAAAGCCTCATTGTAAGTGGTCCGGTTAGTTAAAGAACAAGTTACACTGCATTTTAATGTTGTGTCAAGTAAAGTGTTAATCGAGAAGTATCCATTACATTGCACATGTGATGAGTCAGTTTTGAGGTCAAGAGATTTTAGGATTATAAGACCACCGTGTCATTTAGTCAATTTACCGTTAACTACCGGGTCAATAAGATCGCCTCAATTTTTTACCCTAGATAATTAGAATGTGACATATGCATGCATGTAATAGTACCTACTTTTTATTTAAAACGCTAGATGCACAGGATATGATATACTTCCTAATGATTTGTATGAATAATTACATTTTATGCCAATTTTATGCTAATTGTATTTTTTATTCCACAGACATTTGGGGTTTTACTAGCCTTAACTGTTATTGCTACACAAAGCAGAAAAACGCCACACCCACACCCTAGAAGTTTTGGATTGAGTTTATTAGGATTAGGAAAAGGATGGGGATGGGGCAAAGAAACTATCACAATTACACCAGCTAAGGGATGGGGCTGGGGTGGAAACAAAGGAGGAGGCGGTTGGAAAGGAATAACTAAAGGACTTGGAATTTTTGGTATGTTAACTTGTGACCTAAGAATCTTTCCCAATGAAGAACTTAATTAAAATGCACCTTTAGCTTCTACCAAAATTCTTTTATGTATGAGTGGCAATTGTGAAGAAATGTTTATGTTGTCTTTATTTTTTAGCTGGAATTAGTTCCGGAACTCAGCACCATGGAGGAGGCGGAGGCGGATGGGGATGGGGTGGTGGTGGTAAGTTCATGATTTTTTAACTAACTGTACATATTTGTATTATCTGTGAAAAAATTAAATAACTATGTGAAATAAAATATAAACCCCATGCTTCATATAAATCAGTTAAATATATCAACATAATTTTTCTTTCTTAAATTACAGGCGGCGGAGGCGGCGGAGGCGGTGGTGGTCATGGTGGGTGGGGATGGGGTGGTCACGGAGGTGGTGGTCACGGAGGTGGACACCATGGTGGTGGTGGATGGGGTAAGTCGATCTTTATATTATGATATACATATTAACATGCGTTTTAATTACATTGATCAATATTTTAATTGTGTCAATAGGATGGGGTGGCCATGGAGGTCATGGAGGAGGTCACGGAGGCGGTCATCATGGAGGATGGGGCTGGGGACATGGTGGAGGAGGCGGCGGTGGTGGAGGTAGCATTTCTATATTTCATTGATCCGTATTTCTTTTTTAAATTAGATTTTTTTAAAACTTTGAATTAATTATTGAATTTTTTAAATTCTTGTAAAGGATACGATGACTTGGATGATGATGATTATTCCGCTCGTGCTATCCCAATCGCCATTGAAGAAATTGAAGATGAGCCATCAAGTATAGAAGCAGAAGGTCGCAGTCTGGAAATTGACTCTGGATCTGCTGAATCCGGTGAAGGTCCAAATGTCGAATATGTACCTGTAATGCCATACTCACCACTCGACGATTCTCCTAGATATTACTCTTCATACTTCCGTTAAACCAATACTGTTTTAATAATACTATTGCCAAGTTTATACCGCGTGTACACTTCGTGTCTGAAAAGAGTTTTTATTTCATTACATAAAATCTAGCGCATATTATGCAGATTACATTAAATCAACCGTTTACTTATATACAAATACAATATAACTTAGAAGAACACATGCAAGGAACAGAATCTTGCCTTTCATAATGCATGAAATTGTATGTGACTATCGTGTCAGGTTTTGCTCTTAAGTATTTAGACCTAAGGTTTAATGTACAAACTACCTACATCACATCAAAGCAGATAACCTTTCGGGCGCACCTCTTAATTAGCATATCATATCATTAATTTTGCATATTTGATAGCATATGCAATCCTTAAGAGAAAAGTTGCGTAAGTGGACACCTGTACTTTCATTCATTCATAATATTCTCACGAACGTTTAGAGCAGCAGTAGCTTTATAGATTATAATACGTGCTTACACTTACTTTTACCATAATTTCACAAAGGCACCCAATACATATAATTTGGCAAGACGTTAGTAGCACTGGGATCAGATATGCCATTTATCAAATAAATATCTAGTCGTTTATAGGTAAATCCGTCATATGTATACCATCGCGTCAATGAGATTCCTAATTCCTAGTACAGTATCATTGTAACAATCATTATTTTGAATGCCTATATGAATGTTTTTGGACATGGTATAATTTCATTTGAATTGGCCGTCATAGAAAAACTTGATGTGCCACTCTTTAGGAGCAGAAGATAATAGCATACGAATTATGCACAACTTGCCAAAATGCTAATTTCCCGTCTGGGCTACCTTTTACGGGAATTAAATTATCATTTATTTGACTATTGGCACTATGGTATGGTATATTACCCAATTTGCATTAACTGTCTTCTAGTAGGATATTGTATCAGGGTGCACTCACTTGATTCATAGTCCCACTCATAGTTCATCCATAGATTACATTATTACACAGCAGTGTATTTGAAAAGCAGTAAAGTAAAAGTCAAAAAAACTGCCTTTTGACAGCGATGGAGCTTTCCTAGTAAATATCGAAGTAGGTATACACATGCCACATGTACGTGTTTGATAAGTAGATCGACAAATTCTCTGAATTATGATTTAGGTAGGTATTCTAGTTGGCTGACAGTTCTTAGTTACATTTGCCATCTGTACTTGCTGTGGCCACGTATAAGTTAATTGAACATGGTTCCATGAAAATCTCATATTGCTAAATAATATGCATTATTTTGCGATATAAGTATTAAGCTACTTATACAAGTGTTAGTTTACTTACTTACTAAGTTAGTTTACTTACACAAATGGCAATGCAGATGAATTCTGAGCTTCAAAATTATTATTAGTAGCTGCTCTTGAACAGATCAGTTCTTGTGCACTAATTTCATTGCTTGATATACTAATACTAATAAGTGCACAAATAGTTTTCTGTAGTATATACTTATGTACATTTATGTGGGCAACTAGAAATATAAAATGCAATCACATCAAGGATCATCTACATGATTTTGATTAACAATTTTACCATTGCAATTTTGTACCCCTTTTATATTTGGTATAGTTAATGGTGGTATCACCAGGCAATTGTATGTCTACTGCTTGTTAACCTGTATTTATATCTTCAATCTCGGATTAGATATTATGTTCTATGATTCAGCTCAATTAAAAATGTAACTGGGCATTCTTTTGTCGATAAATAAACCAAACGAACATTGATCGATATAAATAGAAATGCAGGCATATTTAGATACGATTTACAACACTTTATGTAATGCTCTGTGCTTATTTAACTGCAGTAAAAATTAGAACCATTGCTATATTGTGTGTACCAAGCCAATTAAAACTATCTACTATCTACTCAAGAACTACTACATTATTACAGTATTATCATTTCTTATAACATCAATAGTAAAAATGTCTAGTACATACCATAAATAATACGCTACTAAATGCATCTGTTGATGCACGAGCACATTAATACTCAACGGTATTTACACATATTTTCAAGTTTTGATAGGGTAGTGCAAGGTGCAAGTTCATAATATCTATATGTAACAAATATTTATGTGATTGCTTATCAACAGTTATGCATGCAATATGCAAAGTTCAAATTGTACATTGCATAAATACGTATACAATGATGATTAATGCAAAATTAACCGTAATAGCCATTCTTACAATTAGGTAGAAATTTTTTAATTAGTTCCCGACATGTATCTGAGTAATTCTGAAGCTAACCAACTATCAATAATAAAATTACAGACAAATTGACTTTGCATTGCAATTGCATCGACGTATACACACTATGGGTGCCGTGTGTTTATAACAGATAGTTAATAAATTTATGCTTTCATTGCAGTTTTAGCATATCATTTTCAAGTCTAAACCTTAAATAAGCTCAAGAAAATGAGCAACTGTTATCAAATTCTCTGAATATACTTAATAATATATTCGTGATGCTAAAAGGCTACAATTTTACTTATTAATATGTTGATCGATGTAGGTAGGTATCTATCGTGTACGTAGATAAGTGCATTGTATCCCTAGACTATAGTAAAAATATTAGAAATATAAAAGAAAGGTTAAGCTTCTTGTTACGCGTTATAGTATTTAGGTACTATGCGAATGTATTCGCCCTAAACTCTAAACTATCTTTATCTGATCCAGTCGTGTGAGAACTGGGAACTGAATCAACTGAACTCAAAATCTTGGCCTGGGAAGGAGAACGGCACAATAGCTTATGATGATGTGTGAGTAGTAATAAGTAGTAGAATTGTAAATATCATTAAAAGTACATTCGCAGTATTAACGAACTTAAGTAAAGTAAAGTAAGTAACTATACTCAGGATGAGAAACAGGAATAGGAATGTTATGTGATGCATCAGATTGATAGCACAGGGCTCAGCTCGATCATTAAACTTTTGCACTGACTGACGATTACATTATTTAGACCAGACAGACATGTACTATGGCTTTGTTTTTTGCTTAGCTGTTAACACTTAGATTACTTTTACTACAAAAGCATCAACCTATGTATGCAACTTATATGCTTATCTCACTAATACATTTTCTTCTTACCAACCATGTCAGTACATTAATTATATTTACCAATATAGATGGGTATTAAACCGAAGAAAACGATTGTAGGTACCTACGAAGCATATTACTAATGTATTTCCGTAATATTTTTAAGTAGGTAATTTTTGAAACAATGCAATGCGAGGATACATCCAACAATAATGTGTGTAGTTCTGGAAAAGCCTGTATTGTATTGTATTATTACTACTGTTGATTTTGAACTGTAATTCATCATAGTGGCAGGTTACATTGCATTGGGATTACTCACTAATTGTCTATGAACTTAGGATTAATGTTGCATACATAGATTGTAGTAGGTACATAAGTTGAAAGAAATTTTATTTATTGTGATATCAGTATTTGTTGAACTTTGCACAACAATATGTATGTAGTGGTAGCAGGATTAGCATTATTCAGGATCTGATTCAATGCATGTGTAAATGTAAAGTACAGTAGTGTACAGTTGCTAAACTCTATTCGATAATGTAAGAATTCAGTTTGATTTCAAAAAATTTACATGAATGCATTCCCAATGAGAAATTTAACGGTTTGGTTTCATAATCTGACCGAAGACCTGTTGTTCTGGCAATTAACTGATTCCTCAACCTATGTTCGTAGGTTCATACTTCATAGTAATACGGTAATACCAGTGATTGTGCTGGGACTGTGAAATACGTTACGTATTTACCTATGCATGTAGCTTACTGGTTAGTTAGTTAGCATCAGGTTTCGCTTCTTTGGATTATCTGAGCTCAAGAAACGGATTCCTTTTGGTTTCTCTTCACCTTAATGTTATTATACTTCCTGATTTCAGTTTTCTGCTCTAAGACTCTAAATTCCGCATGATTTACTAGACTGCACTCTACAACCATCTCTTCCTGAGTCATAAAAGAGAACCTAACTGAAATGATTCACCCTATACTTGGATTGGAATGGAAAATGGAAACTTCTCCAGATGCCAAAAAGATAAATTATTTATATGATTGCAAACACAAGTCATTTAATTATCCCATAAACTATAGTTATACATAGTGCAGGAGCATCCATTTTTTAGATTTGTAACCGTAAAGATGCCATGAAATCTGTGGTTTGGTTATAGTGAAACCAATGCGAATGCACTGTCGGTTATATGATGGCTTTCTAATTGCAGTTTTTTCTTCAGGTATAGTTAGATGTGGTATATGTAGAACAATTATTTTGTCTGTAAGTACTGTACATAAAAATGAAGAGGAAACTTTACGACAAGTGAGTCTTGTATCTTGACTTTGAGTTGCCTGACGAGACTAGACCAAGAGCAAGGCAACTGCATCAAAACCAAGTCAATCAATCAAGTTTTAGGAAGTTCGAGTGCATTATCATTCCTGCAAAAATGGCATATGAATAAATGAAAGGCAGGACATGGTCACAGTCACGGGCAGGAACCGCAAAGCAACCAGTCACAAAATTAAGACTACCAATACCTATCTACAGAGATTTTTGTTGGTTTGGAGTTAGTTTGAATTGATAAGTGTTTGAGGTCAGTCGCAAATTGTAAGTGTCAAGTCAAGGGAGCAGATGCTCACTCGTCTAGTTTGGTTTTTGGCGTGCCGATTGGCTTCAAGCCATTTTTGATTGATATTGATACATAGAACAAGTACTTTCGAAAAGGATTGAGATTCGATCAAGCTTTAGTTATATGTAAGTAGTCAAACTCAGAGGTTTAGGTAGTTTAATAGCCATTAGCATAGATACAATGAAGTAGATAATTAACTAGATAGTCTTAATAGGAAGTATAAAGGGCAAGAAAGAGCATATCGTACGAAATCAACACATTTTTCGTGACACTTGCAAACTGACAACTGACTAGTCAATATAATTAAAGTTGTATTAGTATATATTATACTAAACAGCTTGCTAAGTAGATTTTAGTGGGACAGGAACATGTGCAGGTGAGAAGTAGTACTGTCTGTAGTCTGTAAGTCTGTATGTGCATTATAGAGCAGATACCTCAATGATAAAGATTTCGAGAAACTTGACGGGCTTACTTCAGTTGGCTTGGCTTGGTTTGACTGGATTTGAATTAAATTAAAGTTGAGAATTGAGAATGAGATTTGAGTCTGCATCTTCACGAAAGGAACTACAAACTTACGTTTCAATGTGAAAGTATGCAGATACAGTTAGCTGGCATTATTATTCTAGATTTTACTTATGCAAAATAATTATTATGACAATTGAGATGATGGTTATGCTTTAAAAAGTCAATGGCAGCCCTGGAAAAGGATGTTTTCATGCAAATTTCTTTATGCCATAGATCATGATCATCATGAGTGAAATGAGCTTTGTGAGGTAAGTAAGGTAGTTTAGTCTGTATTACAGAATTACAGTATGGATTTATGCATTGCATGTATTATAGGAAAAGTACAACAAAGGGATGCAACAAGAACAACCGTTTTTGCTGCGGATTATATAGTTTACACGAAGTTAACAGTGCTATGTTGACGTTGATGCCACTGGCTAGGTACAGGCAATTAATACATCGTTTACAATGTTACAGTACTTCATAATGCGAATATTGGCTTATGGGAAATCTAATGTTAATGCACCTAGGCTTAATTTTTACTACAATAATATTAGGTACATACATAGTAGATAATAAATATAATACATAGTTCACTTGACTAGATATGTAATGTACTGCAATAACGTATAATTGTGTTAGATTAGAATTGTGTGCTGTTTCTGTTCTATGATCCGTCTGTAAATGTTGTTAGATAGATAACTAGATTTGCTACTTGGCTGTTGGTCTTGTAGGTAATGTATTTGATGAATGTATGTAGAATATATGTAAGATTATCTAGTTTGCAATACCTATCAGTAAGAATGGGAGATACTAGAGAAAAGATAAAAAGTGTATTTACAAAGGAAAAGAACGTGGAACGAACGGTGGTCGGATTGAATTGAAGGGGTTGGACGGGGCAAAAAAGGATTGCCAACGAGAGACGGAATAAATTTGATACGAAACAGGTTTAAGGTCTTTGCACGAGTGGATGATTGTACTGAAGGTCTGGTTTGCCGTACTGGCTCATCGTATAATTAATCTGTAGTCGACCGAGTTCAAGGGCTTGACCTGGTGTATATAAAGAAGAACTTGGAGCAAATCGCCAAGATTCCTCTCTGAACATTTGAGGGGATTTGTTCAAGTTGGTCCACGTTTGCTCATTGATTATAACACCCCGAGTGGGGTCCTTATAGCACCATTATGAATAAGTATATGGTAAGCAAAACAAATATTTTCATTTCATTCCTTATTTTCAAAACGTGTTCAAAATTTCATATCGACATATTATACACACCTCACTTTACATTACATTACACTAAACAAACGACCTTGTCTGTGGAACTTATTCTTATTTCAAGTGAATAAGTCTACATCTAAGTACCAATCTCATCTTCTCAGCAAGCAAAGCAACAAAACTTTATTTCTGTGAAAATTTTCGACAGTGCAAAATTTCTAAGTTGGTTGGACTTCTGAAACGAAAGAACAGTTTTTGGTTTTGTGATTTCATTTCATTCGACCTCACTCTCCATTGGATCTTCCTCACTAAGTATTTCATTGTTTCCATTCACATAGTATATTCTCATCGTTCAATTCAAGTGGCTATCTATTTATGTGGAATTTTCTGAACTGGAGGAAAAGTACCTTTGGAGAAATCATTCCTCGGGATTATATCGTATATATTTTGTCTCATTCATACGAATAAGTTGTTATCCTATATCTATTTCACAGAGTACTAACACTAACTCTGTGAACAGAACAGAGTACTCTGTTCTGATCTGTATAATATTTCCTACATACTACAAACACAAGTAAGTATAATTTTCATTGAGATTTAAATGGAATGGAAACATAATGGAGGGTGAAGATGAAGTTGAAGATGATCTGATCAAAATCCGAACTCGGCTCTAAGCTAGTGTTGTTGTTTGAAGAGACATAGAGGTCAAGCAAGCCAACCAAGGCGGAGTTCATTCGCATTCGCGTATTCAGTCGCTGAACTTGAACTTGAGAAACCAGTTCAGCCAGTTTTGCATTCTTATAAGCCATATGTTATGACACAATCAGTAATTATGCGAACAATGACTTCTTCCAACAATCAACCAACCGAAGGAACGAAGCTATACCATAGTATACCAGCCACATAACAAACCAACCAACTTACACTAATTGCTTTTGCACTTCTACATTTTTTACTAAATATTATTCCACATCTTCACGGATACCTACCTGTACTACTTAGCAATAGACATTACATACATACCTTCTTACTTACATACATACAGCTACTATGTAATGTGTACATAACATAACATAACGCTGGACCATAACATACCTATTATATCTATAGTAGAGGAACTTGAACATGATAAAGTACTTGGATGAGAAATATTGTGATTTATTTTTAAGAGGCTGTGAAAATTAATGAGCTATTTTCTTGTGTTTAACAGTTACCGCTCTTGGGTGGGGTGGTATTAATCATAATCACACTCTCGTATGTGTCAGCCCAACAAGATGGGGAAAAGAGTGACTTAGAACCATCAGAATTCCTCTTCCGACCTGTATACATCAGGTAATTATTGCGAATCCATTAAATTGATAATAACAATAAGTAAACCGGAAGTTTAGGAAATACTCAATATTTAATGATCTTTATCTGTCGTTTTTATTAGGTACGGATACCATCCGCACAATAGCCACGGATGGAAGGGAGTTAGCCAAGGCCAAGGTTGGGGATGGCATCAACCTTACGGCTACGGATGGGGATCGTACCATCTCCACAATTCTAAAAAGGGTAATAAGAAGAAGAACAAGAATAAGAAGAAGAAGAATAAGGGCAAGAAGAAGAAGGGCAAGGGAAAGAAGGGAGGCGGATATGGTAAATTATTTCCACCAGGAGTTTCTGCTATTTTATCCGAATTTATTTCTTAGAGCCTTTTGCTAATGAAATTTTTCTTGGTGAAATTTCAGGAGGATATGGTAAATTATTGTCTCCAGAATTATAAATTATTTTCTCCAGAATTTTCATAAGTTCTCAACTAATTTTAATCTTAATTTTAACTTAATTTACTTATTTCTTAGTTGTTTCTAATCTCTGACCTTTGCTAATGAAATTTTTGTTAATGAAATTTCAGGCGGATACGGAGGATACGGAGGATATGGCGGCTACGGCGGTGGCCAAGGTGGCCAAGGCGGCGGCGGCTATGGCGGTTATGAAGAATAAACATCTAATTAGTTTCAAAAGCCATTTAATTTATTAGCTGAATGATGAAAATATTACGGCTTTTCTATAAAATTTTTCTTTGTTGATTTGACCCAAAATACATGCTCATGTTTGTACTAAACTAATTTATTTACCAGAAGAAATTGGCATAGTTTTTCCAGTACCAGTCCATCCATTCCATTCAACTATAATATGATTATGATATTTTATAGCACAAACTCACTTAAGTACTTTAGCTCGAAATCTCTGTCGAGGACTTAGGTGCTCAACTTTGTACAAATGGGAGTCATAATATATATTATAGTTACATACATATTTATTAATGTTTTAATTCCTGTTTACACTGTACTGTCGTCTGATGCACCTAATAGCAAGCACCACTAACTAACTTATTTCCACATCTAATTTTGCTCATGAAACATCATTTCATTTTTGTTAGCTCAAAAATAGTACCTACTACAATTACATAATTGTGTTTGTAATATTTTGTTACTTATGAATATTGTTCCCTACATACTATTATTTGCCAATATACAATTATATATACCACCATATTACTATTAAAGTAAATTTTCAAATTCGATACAGACTTCCTTGCTTTTTTCTTTATAAATGAAGACAGATCAGAATCAGACAAAAGGAAAAGGACTACCAAGATTTTTAATTCCTTGTCCCGTAAACGTAAAGTAGGAAATGCTTTACACACAGGTGCACAAGTACAGGTCAAGACCATAAGATACATACATATAAATCATACACGCATACAAGGATTTACTATTAATCCCAATCTCAAGAAACGAGCACATCACATACATACATCAAGTTTGTAAAAATTCATGAAGCAGCATTATCAATGCATACAAGGTACATGTAGTCTATGTAATGGTAGAAAAATTCATACTACGAGAAAAATAAGTATGCAATAGAGTTTAGTCGTGCATAATACTTTCAGGAAACAGGTTATGTGTCTTTAAATGTAAATTCAAGCGAACAACAGAACAGCACAAAGTTGAACTTGAACTGAAGTCCTAGGAATTCTTTAAGCTTAACTTTATCTCAGCTATGCATAATATGATTGTCAAGAGAAAATGTGGTAGATGTATGTAATGTAATACATTTCTCATTGTTATTGCTATTGCTAGTATTGCCATTACCCGTAGAATTCTGGTCTTGTAAATATAAAGATTGGTAAAAAACGAAGCTGCTTGGGGCACACACTAATAAGACTTTTAAGATTCTTAGGTCGTCGACTTACAATACAATGATTCTGGGCACTTTGGAAACAGAAACATTCTTCATCAATAAGCTGATCTCTGTTCTTGACTTTGAACTGAACTTAAACTTATTGTATAGTTGTTTATAAAAGTTTGACAAAAGAATTCGAACTTTAAAGGAACTACTAGTTAACTTAACGCTAATAAGACGTACAATTAAACATTTAAAGTTACGTATTTCATTCCATCTCTGCAAACAAAAGCATAAATATACAGAAAACAAGCAATCATATTATTACTTATCTGCCAAACCAGGCCAGGCCAGGCCAGTTGCTATCTCCAAGTAATAAGTAATTTCTTTAGCTTTGCTAAGGTTTGCATGAAGGTTACGTTAGTTAGTTACGTTATACTGTATTAACAACAAACAGCACTTTTCTATCATCTCTCTCGACGTTTCTAAGTTCATTATAATGTTACATAGCACAAAAGTTTAAAAGAAGTAAATGGATACTAAAGGGCACCTTCATAAATACATGCAATCTATGTTGTGTATATGCAATACAATCATTTCTTTGCTTTCCAATAAGAATTCGTTGGAAAATCCTGATAAACTGGTCTTCGGCTTCGGTTTTAGATAGATGACCATCAAGATGATTACAAACCAAGTAAAATAAAGTAAGTAGCCAGCTTGCACATCGTTCTATTCCTTTGTTCTTGTTATTCCTAAGCTACTGCTGGCTTCTTACATTAGGTAAAGTCTTGCAGATGCTGTATACAATATAATGATGCAATGCAAAACCATATGTGAATTTCAACAATTCACTGACAACAAAACTACGAGAAGAAACAGCAGCAACGAGACGATGATACGCATACGAATCAGACAACCGAAACAGGATTCTTCAGTTACTATCCACATTTAGTGTGGATTGTAGAAATGCTATAGAATCTTAATCAGAGCTCTTCCAAGGGAGAATGACCTCTGCTAATAGTATAGCTACTAGTACCTATTTAAATTCTTATCTTGTCCAGGCATTTACTTTTATCTAAATAAGTACTTTACACACCTTGTGGATTAGCTCACATTGCCATAAAGAAATGAAAGTTGTTTCTTGTTTCGTTTCTCAGTAATTTTTTGATTAACACAATTGCAATTATCTGCTGTTTTATACTACGTATAAGCTATAATCTAGACATTTATTACTTCCCATTTTTATAAATATTCATACTTTTGACTGATTGTAGTAATTAACAAAAATATTGTACATAGTGTGATGCAATATACCTATTTAATCCAGCAGGATTCTATTTCTTTTACTGTCAATACCACATGAATAATATGCTTTGTTTCGTAGATTTGTAAATACTTACTTTATGCTTATCTGCTTACGATTTAGATTAATACGATTTCTGGAAATACTACCTAGACTTTTCCACTTGTACATATTTTATGTGTTTATAACTAATCTTATATATAGTATTAGGTTTTCTACGAAGGAGAAACGGAAATGTAATTTTTCTCTATATTACCGAGTTTTTAGAATTGATGAGGTGTCCAGTAAATATATGTTCTTATTACAAGTGTAAGTATAGTATGCACCTCGTACCTAGGCTAGCTGATTATGCGATTACATGTGGCTTACGCTTATAATTTGTTATCCTTTAAATGTAAGCACAAATTAGTTCAATATGGTTAGTTAAAACTAAGTATACTTAGAACATAAAGTTGTAATTCAAAAATACCTTACTAATGTTGCTACTGATATTTACATGCAATGGCTATAATATCGAGTAAAAATCATGAAAATGCTATGAGAAATAGAATTGTGTGAATAGCTTATAGGCATAGATTATAGGTAACTACATAAAAACTAAATACATGTCATACCATACCTTGTAATGTCAGTAAAAACTCCTTTTCTATACTAATGGATTGTAATGCTTAATGCTCAATACGCATAACCCATTAATAATTATGATACAATAATTAGGTAGCATTTGCTGTAGCCGGATAAAGCTTCCTAGTTCCCAAAAAGGATCCAGTATTAACTGAAGTAGTCACTACCACAATCCGTCAGTAGACGAGACACTTAAATATGTATTCTTAAAAATCTAATATTCATACCTAAAAAGTACTTACACAGAGCATATTATTAGCCATTAGTAGCTATATATTTGTATTTTTAAATCATGGACAATCGTTTATGGCGACATGAGACAGGCGTCAAACTTTTGGGTTTGTAATTCTTAAAAAGGCAAAAAGAAGACTAGACCTCAGCAAAGTAAAAGTAGTGTCGTCGGTTGTATTATTTATGTCTCGTATATGGACCCTCAGTGTATGCTTGTATAAAGTGTACAATGCAACCCTTCATCCTCTATACATATGTGTAGATTACATATGTACACAAATATAGAAAGCACCCCTAATGTATTCAAATGACCTGTCACAATTATGTAGAACGACTGAATAGGTCAAGTTAAGGTAGTCTGGACTTGGACAGTCCAAATTTCAGGCTATAAAAACTCATGAAAAATGTCATAAATTTTTATTCCTATGAAGTGACTTGATACAGAACTTTATTCTTCCTGAGTGTCCTACATACTTCATTTCCATAAATTAAAACCTGGTTCTACGGTTCATAATCTTAATTTTCACAATGAATTCGTTTTCACCACTAGAGTTTTACAAGGTAATTTAACATTAATCTGTATATAAACCTATTTACTTGCATAAACCTGCTAATTAAAAAATCGTAGGAAAATCTTTTGTATAAATCGTTCTATTCGAATCTCAGGCTGAAAATATAATCAAAAATTATTCTTTTTTTATAGGTCATCTTTTTGTTCCTAGCTATTTCGATAGCATTTGTGGCTTCTTATCCTGCCACAGCTGGAATATCATCTCAATTGGAGCCCCCTGCTGCAGCCAGTGTCAATGCCAATTCCGAATCAGTAGAAGCTCCAGCAAGTACTGAGGAAGATTGGGATATGGAACTTCCAGTAGATGACAATTTTCATACAATTGGCCACGGAAAGCGAGAAGCAGAATTACTCGACACGGCTGAAACATTTTGGTGGCCCTCGAAGAGATATTTTCCAATATTTAGTCCAAGTACTTGGGGGAGAGCATTTCGAAGATGGAGACCCGCTAGTAGCATGTATTATTAATAATTGACATATGGTGTAACATAAACAGTCATAATTAATTAAGTTCATATCAGGTACGATCCTATAATACGACAATTGTATCAATTTTTAATGGATCAGCTTAATTTAAGAAAGTTATTACAGATATGCTGTAAATCTAAAAAATATGAGTAATTAGTAATTTTATCTGTATGGTATATGCTATGTAAGTACATAATGCTGCTTTATTTTCATGCAATCAATAATTCAAGCTCTGTTAATTGTATGTGATCACTATGTTTCTTAAACTATCGCTTGTAACTATACTATCAATAAATGATTCTTAAGATATGCATAATTGTTTTATCTTCTCATAATAGTAGCTAGTGGTCACAATAAACAATAACTTCGAAAGTTTACACTTCGAAATTCTATCAGAAATTGTCCATAATTCAATGTTTTTTATTCCTTTCCTATAAGCATCTCGATATATTAAGTAGGCACGTACTTACGTAGTACTTAGGCTTTGCAAAGATAGTATATGCATTTAATAATCTATACAAACCTATACAATAAAATAAGTATACTTCAAAAGTTAATTACCACATAAGGGAAGGGTGTTCATTAAATTGCAATTGTTTACTCTTCACCTTTAGCAAAGTGGTCATTAACCGAGGTAAACATACTAGGATTATGGTCATTTGAAAACTCTGGTTGCAGCCATCTGGGTATATTGTAACTAAATATATTCATGAATAAAGATACCTAACCTACGCAACTAAATACTCTAAGGTAGTATTGGAACAGTTGTATCGCTACCAACTGACATCTTGCGTATTGGTCTGGTCCTGGTCTGACCATCCGTAATCAAATCCATTAGAGGCCAATTTATATTATAGTGCCTTAAACATATAAAGAATAAGTTAAGTTAGGTTCATATTTATATCTGAATCTGGACTTCTCAAAGCTAGATTTTTGTTGTTCAGCATAGGTTGCTCCTTTTTGCAAGATGATCCTGTCATGTCACTTTCCTAGACTGGTCGGCGCTGCTCGTCTAAATTTTTCAAAAATAAAAACAGGTCACGCTCCCTTTGATAAAGCAGCGTACCAATTTTGTACTATAGTAGTAATATCTATATATGAACATTTTTTACTTATCTATAAATACTGTAGTATACCAGTTTCGATAGGTGTATAGCCTGTAATGTATCCAGTTTTTGCAAACTGTTATCATTATAGATCTATGTGATGCCAAAAATGACTAATCATGCGGAAGGTTAAGTTGTTCAGCCCAGTCGTCAGAAAGGTTCAAAAGTGTCTACGTGTTGAGTGGATTTGAGTTAATTGGGTATGGATTATGGATATGTAGAAAGCAGAAACTGGCGCGTATCTACTTATACTCATGTGTAGTATGTTTTGTACTATTCTCCGAATTATCATGGGATAGTAACTATATTCACTGTACTATACATACATAAAAATCAGGTTTATTGTACTACTTATTCTGTTGTACAAATGTGTATTTTATTATCATGTAAGTAAGTAGTCAGCAAGCAGTACCTACTTTAGTATTTTGTTAACACCGTTGTTTTGTGAGCGTTCCTATAACACATCCAACTACCTAATATAGTATATCATACACATGTGCCTACAAAGGATACAAAGGATATTGAAGTATTCACATAGTTTGTCGTAAAGCCAGTTCCGTAATTGTGTAGTTAACTGGTAAGATCCTTTAGATAGTCTGGTTGTGAGTGAACCTCATTTAATCAACATAATAATGTAAATACAACTTTTATCATATCCTCACCTTCTGTATTGATATTTAGCTTTCCATATTTGAAGGTGCTTGACTTTTTGTGTATATTATTAATGTAAAACTATAACTATGGATTATGTAGTTCAGTTTACCTCAATGCCCTCACAGGTTCACACATTGACAAATATTTTACATGTATTTGAAATTATGTTCAACCTCAGGACATTTTTATGTTCTTGAAGAAGCCAGTGTATGGATAATGTTTTCACGACCTGACAAAATTTACCCCTTCCAAAATTACATTAGATGCAAATAATCGTACCTTCAAAATGCATCATTATTTGCAATTTAGGGATGATGTATTTTTCACTGTGTATTACAGCTGGATAATATATCTGTATTTTATCAATGAAATACATTTACAGATAATATGGTATGTTGCTAATTCGTTAAGTAGGTTAAAAATTTCTTATTCTTGTTAGCAGATTCAGATAAACGAATTTTAGAAAACATAACATAGTATAAAAAATGATTGCAATTTACACTGCATAATTATAACATCATGGTTTAATGCACTGGCTCTCTGGCTACTACTTATTTATATAATGAGAAATTAAGTACATACTTGCTGCAACTGTACAACTAGATAATAATATGCCCAGTAGGTATATAGCAAACAAAGGGAAGACAGTAAGACTTTTCTATGTAGTTTTGTGTAAGCAGACGACGTAAGCAGACAAATGTGATGTTCTGAAATCTAAAGATGAGCACCTGATAATCGTAATTTATCATTATGTGAGATTTCAAGTCAAGATTTAAGAATGATTCGCAGAACAAAAAATCCGTAGTGTTTTCCTCCGAAAATCCAGTTTGACGATGGACATGAGTGCTTTGGCTAGCTCAGACTGTACCAGCTTAAACTTAACTAAGGAAGCTTGCCTTGCATGCGTTCGTCGACCCACGAACAGGTCAACGAAACACGATACAAGTTATTGTCGTTGTTAATCATGGAATATGCAGTGGCTACTACTACTATTTACAATTACAAAAAATATCTTCTCAACAAATGGTTTGATTGCTAGAGAACATAAACCTAATGATTTTTACAAATAGAGATTTGCTTGAGAAAATGAGAACTTGGTGCTGGTCTTTTACTATTCAGTTCTATCCAGAACATCAGACAGACGAGATACGAGAAGATCAAATCGACGACAGAAATAAACAAGAACAAGTTACTTAGTATTTTAAAAAAGCCGTCTGATATTACATACATTTTTACTTTCAGCTACTTTCAACGATAGTAAACAGTACGTAGATTATACATTAAGTCAATGCAAAGACATTAAGGCTTAGTTAGCTATGTACTCATTAACCAGTAAGTTACTATCTTAAGATCAAGAACAATAAGGCATTCTTCATACTGTTTAAAGCACTAAGGACAAAATAAGTAACAAAGAAATGCAAGTAACGATAACTAATCTTGTTTAGCATTAAAGAACCTGACCAAAGAATCAAAATACCTATAAGCATATATTTTGCATTGGCAATCTTATCTTATCCAAATTACGTTCTGGACAAACTTTAGTTTGCGCATCAGACTGTACGTTTCTTACGATGACACGGCTGTCTGCTTTATTCCCGAAGTTCATTTCAGTACTCCTTCTCATCAAAGGAGAAGAAAATGCAAAAATGTTAGCGAAGCCGGTTCCTACATTCTTTGAATCTTCTTCCTACGTATCTGTCCTGCTGTGTATGTAATGTACGTATCTTGTTTGGCTTTCCCATTCTTTACACTAAATTGCATTGTGTGGATAGAATTTACCCTAAAAGCAATAAGCCAGGTATGTAGTAACATAAGGCAACCTGCGGGTATTTGCAACATGGACTTCTTACTGTACAACTTTACTATTGCACTATTTACAAGTAGTATTAGTTAGTTAACTTTTCCCACAAACTCGTTGTTGTTTTGTTGACTGTTGTCCATAGTATAATGTAGATAAATACATAACAAACCCATTCCGTCCTTTAGTCCAGGCGGAGGAGGCTGAAGAACTTTACGAAGACATGCCAGGCCAGGCCACCCCTCCCTATTCTGCAATGCATTATATGATGTTCCTGAATCACCACCTTACTCTTATGTACATAACGAAGAATACCTAGCAATAATTTTACAAAGGTAGTTGAGTTGGATGTAGCAGTAGAATTTTAAGCGGATGTTATAATCCTCCCCTTGCCTCGGATATTCTTAAATGCAATGTAAAGTATAACGACGCAGATGCCTATATTACATGTTAAAAAGATATAATGTCCTATGGAAAAGTGTTTAGGGAAAATCCCGATATATAAAGAAGGAATGAAATGGAAAGTAGTTTTGTCTACTATTGCACAACGGTGGCTCAACAACAATTCGTAGCTGAAAACAATTTACAAATATGAAGATATATCTGGTAATTATAACAATCCTTAAGCAATGGGCGTTTGTTTCTATAATTAGTGGTTCCTTTTCCTAATTACTTATCGAATCTCAATCGTAATTGATTTTTGGTTGGTTATTTCCATAGGCTGTCCTTCTGCTGGCAGCAGTTGCTAATGCACAAATATACGGATATGGACCGGGATATTTTGCAGGAGATGATTCAGGAGAATATGACTACCCTGTAGATGATTCCTCGGAAGTGCCCTCATATGTACTCAGCAGATCAGGGCGCAGTAAAGGAAAGAAGGGACACGGTGGTAATAAATAGCTCACAACTTTAATTAAATTCATCACTATTAATTTATAAACCATGCGTTTCATCCCCTAATCGTACAATTGCACTTATTTTTAGGCGGCGGGCATGGATGGGGCTGGGGAGATGTAATTTTTTATTTTTAAATACATACTTTATTTACATATTAACACTTTAAATAAGCTTTGGATTTTCATAACGATATTTGTTATATATAATTGCAGGAACACATTGGTAAGCAAAAAGCACATCAGCATTAAGGAACAACTACGGTTTCAATTATTTTTCACTTTTTCATACCATTATTCGTATTTAAATAGTTACTAATAATGTTAATTAATTTAATTAATTAAGTGTTGCCTGGTCCTCATTTCCCTGATGTTCAAGCACCCATAATTCACGTTCATCCAAAACCACAGCACCACCATGGTTGGGGATGGGGTATAATAAATTATTTAATATTTAATCATTTTTCCATTAAGCTAATAAAAATATCTGTTCTGGAACAAGTAATTAATTCATTATTTTCTATATTTACAGGTCATGGTGGAGGCGGCGGCGGCGGCGGTGGCGGCGGCGGCGGTGGATTCGGAGGTGGTGGCGGTGGATTCGGAGGCGGCGGCGGTGGTTTCGGAGGTGGCTACGGAGGTGGTCATGGAGGACACGGAGGATGGGGATGGGGTAAGCAACGGATAAAATTAAAGTGGACACTTGACAAAGAACTTCATGTGTATTAACGAAGAAAAATATTAGGATACTTCTAGTAGTTTGGAATTGCATTTCACTTAGACTTGCATTGAGACGTTTATATTCTAAAATTGTTCAAGGGTTGAATTTATAGGATGGTTTTATTCATGAACTCCTACAAAGGATAAAAATATTTCAAAAATTTCTGATCAATTATGTGGAAAGTGTAGGTTTCACTTGCAGTCATTTAAGTTACGGCGAGAAGAAACTTTTTCTTTTGTTTTCATATAAATGAATCGACTCGATCAACTTACTGTATAAGGGGACGAAGGCATGGGATGACATGGCATAAGCATTATATAGGAATAGCAAATATATAATTGACAATTATTCCAAAAAGGTCATCAAGGTGGACATGGCGGTGGTCATGGCGGTGGTCATGGACACGGTCATCATGGTGGTGGTGGAGGAGGATATGGAGGAGGTGGGGGAGGAGGTTAATAAAATAAAACTTTAGGAGCATTGGCATACGCATAATGAAAGGAATTGACTAGTAATTAGTAAATCATCGAAGTAGTTGACATCGTAAAGACAGAAAATATAAATGTAATTTTTGCAATAGGATTCTGATGGCCATGTGGTAAGCAACGGATATATTTAAAGGGGAAGCTTAACAGAGGAGGACTTCATTTCATTTTCTGTATAAAGACTGTACTAAAGCGAACTCACATTTAGCCGAAATTAGAATCTGACTGGATGCGACAAACTCTATTAAATTATTATGCAAAGATAACTTTCCTAACTATCCTAACCTTTTCTAATTAATTTATTAGGTCATGGATTAGGATGGCTTCAAATTGGTTTTAGTGGTTTCGGAGGACATGGTAAACACCACGGTGCGTAAAAATTGAATATTTTAGATGTGAAATAACATATGTAAATGATATAAAAGCAATTAGACTAATCATTCTGAATCTTATAATTACAGGCGGATGGGGGTGGGGAGGCGGCGGTTACAAGAAGTAGATGCTGACTGAGATATCGTCCATTCCGTCAAAGTATTACCTAAAGCCAGAATAATACACGAAGTACTCTCAAAACATCTTAAATACTTCCGTACAATAGACATACAAATACTACCTTTAGTATTTATATACCATGCATACCAATCCAAATGAAACGTTGCTCATGTCTTCTAATTGTGTCAAAATGTGTTTGATTGTTGTTGATGTTGTTATTTATTGTTGAAACCATAACAGTCATTAAAAATCCATGAGGGATATTATCCTTTAATTTCTCGCAAAATATTCATTTCTAATTCATTCATACAATGTACAGTTATTCATCTTTTTAGTACATAGGTAGGTCTTCCAGTAAAATATGATATTTACTTCCTGAAAAGGGTTAGGAAAGTCACGTTCATGATCATGCTACATTTTTTACTTATTTTAACTTGACCCCTAAAGAATCCATACTCCAGTTCAACGAACAAAAAAGGAACTTAAAAAGAACTCTACATGCAACTTATATTTCATACACATACTACCGTTTTCTCAATGATGATTTGATGATGCTTGTCCTATGACAATACTGTATAGTACTGCATTGTATTTCATTTCATTCATGTCAAAGTGACAATAGTTATGGCTATGATTATGATAAGTGTGCATACAAAAGAAATTAAGCCGCCTTGAGTGATGTACGAAGATGCAGATCATCCGACCATAATCATAATAATGTATGTAAAAGAAATAAACTGGTATAGTAACCACTATAAATGACCAGCGAAGGCATTTTTAGTAGAATCGCACATCGCCCCACATAATA